>KN500383.1:0-11361 GCA_000787155.1 Scartelaos histophorus | reverse complement strand
AGTCTAAAGAAAGAAGGTCAAGGAAGTTTGAGAAAAACTTTTGCAAAGCCCCAAGAAGTCCATAAGGAGAACAAGTTTGGAAACCCAGATTCCTCAAATGATGGTTTGGCGAATCCTGAGGAAACAGTTGGAAATGAAACTCAATCGTCTGCAGCTCGTTCAGGCTTTAAGAGCAGATGACAAGTGAAAACGTCAAGAATTCTTTATTAATGCTACATAAATTTGTTTGCCAGGTGATGAGGTTTTTCCAAATTTTGCATTGAAGGCTCCACACTCTTGGGTGACAGATTCCAAGACGCAAAATAACTTATTTTTGGGAGTGAACGACTCAATCTGAAAACTGAACCAAAGTAAAACATTAAATATAAAACCTGATCTTTTTCTTTACATTCTGTGAAAATTTGAGGCTATTTGAGCAAGAATTGACAAAATGATTGGCGAAACGACGACTCCATTAAATTTTGGTGATGATCCGGATCCGGACCTGGAATCTGGATCTGGATGTACAATCTTAGTGAGATTTCTCAGAAACTACTGGCCGGATCTTCATGAAATTGTCACCAGAGGTAGATCTTGGTGCAGGGACAACTCTGTAAAATTTTGGTGATGATCCGGATCCAGATCTGAATTCTGGATCTGGAGTCTGGATCCGGATCTGGATTCTGTGTCCACGTCATCCCTTGGCGGAGATCAAAAATCTCAGATTGCTCTTGTTTGTATATGTTTTGAGACATAAAACTTCACGCAACAACTTTAAATGTTTTCTTCACCTGCTGGTCTCCATGGAGATATTTTTGCTTTGCCTGGAATGTTCCACACTATGGCACTAAACCAATCTAAACAGATAAGCAGGGTATATTGCTAAGCTACGTTCCAATTCAGATCTGTGGAGAAGTGAAGAAAACCTGCTTTTCTAAGGAATTTACAGTATGACACTAAAAATACTTAAAGATCGTTTAGTTTTCCAGGCAAAGCAATAACATCTCCACGGAGACGAGCCACAGAAAAGTTCCAGAGCGCACTTTAAAGCAATAAAGCCAAGTACTAAAACAAACTGAAAAGTGAAAAAAGCTCCAATCATGACTTGCCATTTATAACTGCGTGCTCTTTTTTATGACTTTCTCGATTTTCTGGCCAACAAAATACAACACCTCATAATTTTGTGTTGAGAATTGAAAAAACGAATATTTCCCCACCCCATCCAAATGATACAATATATGGGTTCGACTGCCAGATGAGCAAAAATAAGAGCCCTTTGAGATGAACCGTAAAATAACACAAATTGTAAGCTCAAACATGAACTGCGCTTTTTACCAGCCAGAGATACAACCATAAAACTGTCAAATTCTTTAATTTACTGTGTCTTCCAGCTGTTCCCAAAGCCTTCGCCTTCTCCTCTGCTATTAAAAACCGACTCTTATGAGCTTTAAGCCATGTTATAATGTTGTAAACTCATCAAACATGCAAACAAAACGCAACTCCTGGTATCTTTGTGTCAAGGAAACAATATTATAAGTTAAATAGCGTAATCTAGACCTTTTAAAACTACTCTAGGTTCGAAAATGTTCTAGTTTTTTATGTTTTTTGTTCATTTACGGTATCGGCGAACTTAAAAATTTAATAAGCATCTGCGTAGCAACTTATTTTCTCAAGTTTTCTCATGCCTCATCCAGCCCACACTGAAAAAATATTTGTGGCTAATGCTATTGTTATGACATGCAGAGGTGGGAATGACTGAAACCGCTTTATTACTTTGATTAAATTGTGTTTTTGTCAGTAAAATTAATAACACCGGTTTTGTTTCTTTTCACTCTTTAATTAAATCAACTCTATAAATGTGTTATTCCAAATGCGGTTTGTATTGCAGCGTTTGATAGACTCTGATCTTAAAAATAAACCAGTGTTTCTGTGTATGTTTTTCTTTTTTGGTGGATCCTTTGTTTCATTAGGGTTTCCACGATTAAATTAAGTTTTGTGGTACTTTCGGAGTTTATTTTTGCTACACAATTACGCAGTTTTCTGGTCTAAGTTGTTTCCTCATAACAAACACACCTGGAGTTGTGTTTTGTTTCATTCACACACGTTTACCGCACAAACCCTGCGTATTTAGGCTGAGTTCCACCTTGTGATGTCATGGGGTCAAATAAGAAGTGCTCCACTATGTTTTCAAACACACACACTAGAATTATTTGGATAATTTCAGCCCCGGAATTACCGATCTTTACAGAACTAAAGATAAAAGGTTGAAAAGTACCCATACATATAAGGGACAATAGTAAAGAGTTACTTAAACATGTGCAAATCTCACTAAATTTCCAACTAAATTTCCCCAAACATGTGGAGAAAAGTGAAATGTTTGTGTGAGCCCACTTGAAAAGACATAAATTGGTGCCTATGACTGCAGGTGTGTTTTTGACGACATTCTAACATAAATTAAAGCTCACAAGAGTCAATTTAGTGTAATATAGGACCTTTAGTGCAGTGCAGGTTGTGTTTGCTCATCCTTCTGTCACTTCTTCAGATTTTCCCTCCTTGACCTGATCTCACTCGTCTCATCACGGCCCATTAAAACGCATGAGAGGCGTCCTAATTGCCGGCTGCCTATTGGCCACACTTATTTAGGAGATTAACCGGAAAATATTGCCCTTGTCTATGGTTTCCACTGAATCGAATGCACTTTTAATTAAAATATTTCTTACCTCTGATGTGGTCACATTGTTTGTCCTTCCTTAGCATCGGCAGTCTGGGCAGGTATCACGTTTAGCTGCCAAGAAGCTAACAACAGGTCTAATGATGTACATGAGCAGCCGTGGAGACGGTTCAAGTGTCTTGTTACCTGTGTGGAAAAAGCATCCAGCGGCCGCAGGACTGTGTGAAAAGGCCTCCAAGTGTTTTTATTCATGTTTTCAGCAAATGACCCTGCTTCAGTACAAACATATCGTATGAGCAGCTCTTGATGTCAGCATAAGTCCACTGTGTCCTGGCTCTATCTAATTATAAAGTGTTTTATTGTCAAGATAATCAGGAAGTGCATGTTAGCATGCTAGCTGGTGTTAGCGTACAACAGACCTGTTAAGCAAAAATTACTTTTTAGAGCTTTTAACCAAGTTGTAGTTCTTTCCCCTCGGCCTTTGCCCTCTCAAGTTGTATTTGGAGTGATTTGTGCATGTTTGATCTTTAATCACTTATTTTCAAGAGGCCATATGGTGATCAATCACCATTTTTGCCATTGGTGCTTAGTTTGTTAATAATTGGTGATATACATAGGATCTGGCGGCGTCATTTTGATACAAATAAAAATCCACTTCTCGCTAGTGTGATGTGCAGCTCTCAGGGGCAAACTCTGCACCACAGTTTTATAACACAGAAGTGAACTTCAGTCTTTTATTAAGTCATTTTAGATAAATGTTGCAATGTGCAAATTATGACCTAAGGATCCAGATGTCATAGATATAAACAACAGAAACATGCACAAAATGTCTTCTTTAACCATGATGGCAAAACTCTGGTGCATGAACGTTGTAAAAAGTGCTCATAACCTGAATATTTAGGACACTCTGAATACTTAAGGGACGTAAGGAATAACTTTGGACCACTGCAATGCATCTAAATATAACTAGTTCTGTTTTTAAGACCTTAAAAATCAGGTCCAGCATCATAAAAGTCAGTATTCACATTTTGTTCTCAATGCATGAAAGAGATTTAAATGTCAGATTGAGATAATGAAGCGTCTGAAACTGCATCTCTGTGTGTGGAAAAGGTGTGAGTAGATCTATGAAACAAAACTACATAACAGTGTTGGATTATTATAAGTAACTTTTCTAGTACAGACCCCTCCATCTGGTTGTCTCCATGATGATGAGACATTGCCGGGCCACGTTACAGCTCACACCTGCGGGAAGGCGAGGGCACTCACAATAAGAATGCATAGTTTTTGTTGAATAAAGACATTTGTAGGTGAAAAAGCTCACGATATCTAAGTTTAATCAGATAAATAAAATAAAAAAAACACTATCTAGTTACCTCCTTGGGCAAAGCAACCTGCAAACTGTAAAATCACATGAAAAAAATCAAAAGGGGGTTGAGTTTTTGGATCTTTCTACCACCTTTATATTGTTCCATCATAAAAAACATGCCTGAGGAGGTTTAAGATGTCATCCATGCATGTTTGGGTAATTTAGCGATCTTTCTCGGGCCCTATTTAAACCCTCCTTACAGTTTACAGTAAGATTCTGTTTAACGTTCATCCCACACGCTCCCATTATACAATTTTCCATAAAAATACAAAAGCATGATGCAAAACAACACACTACAACTTCAGAAACCTGATGTAATGTGCAGAAGTTTCATTAGTTAAGTCAATCGTAATGTAAAAAAAAAACAATTCTTTCCGTGAATAGATCTGAGTTGCAATACAGCCTTGTGCCATAACCTCCTCGTTTTTTTCCTGATTGGTAGTTTTACAAAAGCGTAATAAAACAATACAGTACACTACAGACCAGGTGCGATTCACTGTAGTTTAATTTCATGCAGATTGGGTTACGATAGCGCTCTGAAGTGACAAAAAAAGGAAACCGAAACTTCAAAAACATCATAATATAGTGTTTTTTTGCGAACACGGTAATCTAAATACAGTACGTGTTAGCAATTAATACCCCGAAAAAGTGCAATACCCCCTCTTTTTCTGTCGGTTTTCTGTGTTTACGTAGCGATGGAGAGATTTGAACGTCAAATTGAGAGATAATTACGCGTCATAGCCCAAAGAAACTATTAAGACCCTGAGTGCTTCCATGTGTGGGGAAGAGGAATGCGTCTGGGCAGGCTCATAGCTGGTTGGTCACGGGTATCGCGAGCTGGCGGGGTGTGTATACGGCGAGGTATCAGCGTAGGGCCAGGAGATACAGTGAAACAGATGTGGTACGGTATTCTACTGTAAATCTAGGGCCCTCTGACACCGACTATCCACCGGTGTAATGGGGCTGTGGGGGAAGAGGTGATTTATGGGGCATATACGGACCTGTGTCGTGACATGTGCAGTGAAGACATGCTACACTCATGGCTCAATTAAGGGCCGCAAGCTGGGTTTCTATGGTTACCGAAAAAATTACAAATAAATACATTAAAAAAAAGAAAGAAAAAAAAAGCAGTCTGGAAATGCAATGTATGATTTTGCTGAAAAAGTTTTGTGACCGCAGTTTTATTTTATTTGTGCAGCATTATTGTGCCTTCTTGCTAGAGTAGCCTCTCCGCAGATTTAACGCGTAAATTACCATGGGGACGTCTTGTATTATGCAAAATTGACTCTTTTGTTTACTAGAGATTGGCAATTCTAGATTTGAAATTACCCAAATGATTCTAGTGAAGGTGTGCGGAATTGAAAAACACATTTTGCAGTTCGCTGACTTGTTTTGTGTGTTTTAGGGCCTCTTTATATGTGAACACTTACGGGTAAAAACGAGAAAATATTTTATCGGAGGTGATTAGATGGTGACAACGTTTTCAACGTTTTCTGATTGGTGGGGCACTTCTACCCCAGCCAATCCTGCCTCACCTACAGCCGCCTCCTCCTATTTAAGAAGATTACCATATTTTACTTGTTTCTTATTTTAGGTTATTTATGTACATATTTTAGCATGTTTTGTTCATTTACCCTTTTACAATTCTGTTTATTAAATGATTACTTATTTATACAATTTTTCCATCTTGGTTTTAGTTACTTCCCTTGCACTAACAGCGAGGTCGTAGCAAGCACTTCCTGTATTACCACATGACATCACAAGGTGGAACAAAGTGTTTTCAGTCCAACAAAGAAGATTTGTATGTTAAAAATGAATGAAACAAAACACAACTTCAGGTATGTTTGTGATGAGGAAACAACATTTTAACATAAACCAGAAAATAACGTGATATGGGCTCTTTAAGTTTGAACTGGTTATTCTATAGTTAATGGATTGACCTACTTTACCGCTAGTTTCACTTTCAGTAAAAACTACATATCGCAAGAAATGATAAAACTTTAACATGCCTACATTACAACCCGATGTGAAGTAAGACTGTAAAATTCTCCCATACAATAGCAAATCACCCTTATCTATATGCTAAGTACACGTTAGCTTCTTCATAATAGATAAGCTAACGTACCGCGGAGTTGCATGGTAACCACCCGGCTCCCCACACTGCCTCATTATAAAACAGTAGTGAGCTGTGAGTCATTAGTGCCTTGCCAATGGGCGTTTTCCAACCTCGCGTCAATCACGGCTCACAAATCTGATATAGAATGGAATATTGAAGAAAAGCCCTCGGCCAAAATGTGTTTTATGAAGTAATTTTGAGCCACTATGCAATATACAGCGTCGGAGATCGCGAGTACTGACAATAGCAATTAGAATTTTAAGTGACAGTAACGATCCCCTTGAGAAAAGTGGAATCAAATAAGTAGAAATAAACAGATCACTGTGATTTTCAGGACAATACTGCGTAACAGTGGAGGAGTATTAAAAGTGCTCTATGCAACGTTGTACGTTTCTAATTTGCAAAATTGTGGTCAAAATGAATCATCTTCTACATAGACAAGCAAATGGCGCATGTCTAATCTGTGAAGAGGCGAGTCTACTCAACGTAAGTGGTATTTTTGAGGAGTTAAAACACTTGCAATTGAATAAACTAGTGGCGGGCAGTGTTAAAGTGCTGCGATAATGTGGGACTCTTATAGGTCAACATAAAAAATATCGCCGTTAATCTATTTTGAAAGTTGGGCAGGGAGATGGGTTTGTATTAAGTGAACTATGATGTTATGTCATTTTAAATTACACAATTTAAAACTACTTAGAATGTAATTACAACGACATCACAAATTACCAACACGTTATGTTTGTCTCAAGAAACCTCTTCTCAAGGACTTACTTGTAGTCATTGCTTAGGTAGCAAACATATTCTAAATTAGCCATTTTAATCTAGATTAATCTAAAATTGGCAATGAGATTAATCTATATTTTAAAAATTAATCTATGCCCACCATTAGAATAAACACAACATATACAAGTTTAATACCAATGTTTGGAACTTTTTGAGCCACGAAAAACTTTGAAATGGATACAAGCAGGTGGTGAACTCTGTAGAAGAAATGCGACATAGCGCAGCTTTATTTCAGTTTAATTCTGTGACTTAAATTTGAATATAAGCTGTGAAGCATTATTGTTCTTCCTAAACATGAACAATTTGCAAAACATATATCCATATTACAGTCCTATGCACTGGAATTCAATGCAATAAAAGTAAATATCTCATGGTTTAAGATAGAGCTGCAAGATTAATCAAAATGGGATTTTAAATGGACACAATTAGCAAATCGCTGCAGTTTTTGAAGTACCATTATGTACTCCATAAACAACCAAATTTCATGTCTTACTTTGCCTCATAAACACTAATCTTTAGATCTGTACAAACATGTTCTGAAATGTGATTCTTGTATTCGTTTGTCAGTTCATATTTCAGTGTTTTAATTTTTCTAGAAACATAAACCGCAAATGTAATCCTAACTGCGATGTGTGACGGAAATTTGAGATTTTTTCCAATCCGGTAGCCCTAGTTTAAGATTATTTATGTTAAATTTAATTATATCATAATTTGTTTTCTTATCTACGTTAAATGAATGAAACAAAACGCAGCTCCAGGTATGTTTTCGATGCGGTAAAAACATTCTGACATGGCTTAAATCTCACAAGAGTCAGTTTTGCTTAATGTAGGACCTTTTAGACTGTTGATGGGCTCTTACTATGATATAGTGTAGGTCTCTCACTCTGCTGCATTCTGGGCTGAGGGCCAAAAGATCTCCACTTCTCCAGAAGCTTGTTTGTACACCTCATATAACGTGCCTGCAGGGGACCATCTTCAAACACGAGGAGGGCCGAGGTCATGGAGTAGTGGAGTCCTTCAACGCCCAAAGGGAAGATAGGGAAGATTTGCTCACTGGGTCCCTATAGAAACTGGTACCAGGTGGGTGTTGTGCGTTTTGTCATGGCTTGTGGCAGTTGTGAGTCCGAGTAAGCCACATTAGCGAAAAATCTGGGAATGCAAACTAATTTAAAGCTCCTATATTACGCAAAATTGACTCCTGTGAGCTTTAAGCCATGTTAGAATGTTGATACCTGATCAGAATACACCTGGAGTTGTGTTTTGTTTCATTCACACATGTTTGCCTTTTATTATTAGCCTGTCTACATCTCCAAAGCTCAAAATATGCTAACAAAATAAGTTAACACTAACCTTTTATTTTTTGTTCAGTGGAAATTGTCTGTTCTAGGTCTGAAATCATCTAAATGACTCTTGTGAAGGTGTATGTAGTTTAAAAACACAGTAGAACACTTTCTGTATTACCACATCACACAGTGGAACCATCTTTCATTTCAAAGAAGAACTGAGCCTAAATTTGTGCGTTAAACATCTGTGAAAGAAACAAAAAAACAATTCCAGGGATTTTTTTTTTTTTTTTCATAAGGTGATTCAGTGTGAATCATAGTTAAAAAATAATATTAGTCATAATTATAATAAAAATGGTACAAAAAGTGACTTTATCCAGACATGTTTTTATGTCCAACTGAAATTTTTTTTTTCTCAGAGTATTTTATTTTACCTACAGTTTTTTCCATCCCCTTTTTATTCTTTAATAAATAATTTTTATGTCCTTACACTTTTTTATCATATTAATTTATCGTATTTAATGTTATTGGTTTAAATTGTATTATTTAAAATGAATATACTGATTTCAATCATATTCATTTAGTAGTTTTATGCTACTGGTTGAAATTTCATTATTTTTAATTACTTTAAATTACGTGTCTTGATTTCAGTACATCATTTTAAGGGGGTATAGAGGCAAGATAAAATATAAATTACAATAATTTAGAAAATAGGGCAACATAAAACATCCCAAACCCAAATGAAAAGAAACAAATAAAGCAGAATAAAAAAAAATAAATAAAAAAATAAAAAATAAAAAAATCACATCAATATCCCGACCATAGCTTTACCACGAGCATCATTAACACAAATCTATTATTCATAATAACAATAATTAGCATTAGCATAATCATTATTATCATGATTAATGATCATAGTAATATAACTACCGTTACTGATAACGACAATATAATTTAACAATGAGCTGTAACAATGTTTCATAGAAAATATGAAGTGATTGAAGTGACATTGATTCCAGGGATTTCTATGATGAAACATTATTAAAACGTCAATCAGAAAATAACGTAATCAAGGACTTTTAAAAGTAAAATGAGCCAATGTCCTTGGCTGGTGGGTGAATGCTTAACGGACTATGTCATTTTAGAGGAATTAAACTCTTATTTTACTCTTATTATAAAAGGGGAAAAGTGTAGTATCAGAACTTTATCAAAAAGAGCTAAAAACATATTCTAAGTTGAAGCTTGAAAGAGCATCTCAGTTGCAGTTATATTTAGTAGTTATTTTACTTTTAGATTTTGTATTCGTTCAAGGGTATTCACTTCTGAAGGCTGGTGGTCCAAATCCTGCAACTGGCACAATTTCATTATGCCCTTGAGCAAAAACAGGTATTTCAAACAGATTTTGACACCTCAATGATAATAACAGTGATACAACATTTTTCAAACTAGAATGTTGTTTTCAAGTCAAAATAATCGTTCATTCTTTTGTATTTCCATGTGGTGCTGGTTCTGACATTCCACATCACCATTCTGACAAACCAGGACAAAACCAAGACTAAACATGGACAAGATTAAAACATAAACTGTATAAAAGAAGTGGATTAAGGGAGTGTGACCTGCAGTGTTCGATGTAACCAAATGAAGCTCATCGCGGCTAGCAGTTATAGGAGCTAATCTGCAACCAGGGACCATATTTGGAAATTCAAGTGCAAAACCAAAGAGCCAATCAGGAGCATCTCTGGTTTGTTAGGGAAGTGGGTGCTTAGCAACATTAGCAACATTAGCAACATGGCTGTCAGTCAGCCTGTTGCTAATGCTACTGGGAGCGACCTCTGGGAAATAAGGTTATTACTGTTCATGTATTGATTTAAGGACAAAATAGCTAAATAAAAGGATCATGTGGATGTGGAGTTAATTTCAACACCAAAATGACAAGCCTGAAACCATCACTTTCTTTTTTTTTTCAATTAAAAATAAATTGCAATCAGAGCTTAAAGAAAAAACTTGGAATGCAGCGGCAAGCACGTTAGCTATGTCCGTTTATATATACAGTCTAAGTAAGTAAGTCTAAACTAAGTCAAAATCACAACCAAAATGTGATAAATGTAGGAATTACAATGTGTGAGAAAAAGAAAAAGTTCAGAAAAGTTACATTTTTACACAATATTTTCTTCAGGATCCATACTTGTTCAAATTGATTAGCATCTGACCCAATAATCCCGATCATCATTACCGTCAATGAAACGGGATCGTACACTGACCGCCACACATTTTCTCATCTGCCCCATTACATGTTTGGCTACAAAAGTGCATAGAAGTTGCTCACCAAACAGAAACCAACGTTAATTTTACTTCCAAATACAACGAATGGATAGTTAGAAAAACCATCCGCGCGACCTTGACCAGTTACCACGCTAGCTGACGCGCTAACTCGAACATATCAATTCCCAACTTAACCGACGCTTCCATATTATTGAGTTATGTCACATGAATTATGCAGCAGTGACATCAGCTGACATTCCCGCGCTCGGCTCTTTCAGATCTCATCACCGGCTCGGGGATGAATTGGTCTCGGAGGGGCACTGGGAATAATAGAAAGAGTTATATTAAGTAATTCAACCTTTGGGGCGTTCAGAAGTGGGTTTGCTGACCACGCACAGCAAAAGGCGCGCTGGCTCTTTCGCACCTGGGAACTACCGCTACTGCCGGTGACCGAGATATACGCAACGAAAGTTAGCAAAAAAATATCTCACAAGTAATAAGGAGCCGCGCGATTCGGAATAAAGAAGACTGTGTTTCCCAAGCCAGAGAAAATAGGATTTATAATGGCGCAGTGTGTTGGGAGAGACCAGGTGCAGACCATCTATGATACAGAAGGAGTTTTTTTTTAAACACAAGTGCATGGCCTGAAAATGATTAAAATATCTTGCTGTAAAGGCGCTAATTTTTGCTTTGTTCTGAGTTTTACAATATATAGAACAAATTCGTGTAGGTGTTTTATGGATTATGGTGTTTCGCAGTGGTAATTTTAGCTGCAGGGCTGGTAACAGATTGTACTGAAGTTGGTATAGTTTTGCAAGAAAAGTTGACCATTTGAGCGAGTTGACCTAATTAGATCACGATTGATGGTCAAATGTTTTTCCTTCTTTGCTACTTTAATATT
>JACN01043671.1:0-18560 GCA_000787155.1 Scartelaos histophorus | reverse complement strand
CTGCCCGTCCTGTAGAGCTGCCAGTACCAACAACTGTCGCCTCAGGCCTACAGGCAGCACTGGGACACTGCACCTCCACAGCTCTCCACGCTGGAGTAAATCTACATGTGTCACAATATTTCAACATTATAACTGCAACATGGAGAAAATAGTGTGAGCATAAATGAAACTGAGCACATGTCCAGTGTTCTGTTGGCTGATTGAGTTCATTTGTGTATTGTCAAACTCAATCATGATGTCCGATTTTAATTTTTTTTTTAATTTTATTTTTTATTTTTTTTTGGAAGCCTCTGAGAACATGTCGATTAATTTTCTGTCCCAAATAATTATTTTGGGTTTATTTGAAGCTACATAGCCTCGGATGCCCTGCTCATCAATTGGATCATGTCCATTTCACTTTGGCTTATTTTATGTTTCATATTTAGGAGAAAAAAAACAGTGTGTCACTAATACACTAGTACACATGGTGATGAATGGGGTTTTTTTTTGTATAAAATGCATTGTGGCTCCTGGTGACAGATCTATCCAAAGAGCTGGGGCAGCTATAGTCAATATCTTCATAATATTTCTACCATAATAACTATAGTACCATAGTAACCATAATAATATTAAAATTGCAATAATAATTATATTTTCATGAAACACTCTTATCTTACTTAAAATAATTCAATTATATGATTTAATATATGCACAGCCTCATTACACACTTTCATAGAAGCATATAATTTTATTAGCCGAGTGTGAATGCAGATGTGCTGATAGCCATCTTAGAAACAGTGACACTTTTCACGCTCCACTTCAGACATATTGAATATAAGGCAAGACTGTCAGAAGCTGCCGTTTTGTTCCCCTAAAGTTTGGTTGATATCTGTGAGAGCGTATCTTTAAAAACAACTCGATTACATCAGAGCTATCAGAGCCTGTCACATCTCCTCCATTGGCTTTAATAACGGTGAGTCAGCGCCTTCAAAGTGCCTCCTGGGCATTTATGGGGCAGGCGTTTGTTGTGACTTTGATCTGGTTTGTGCGTTTGCTCTTCAGAGGGGCTGTTATTGTGCGGGGCGTGTGTTCTGGAGGTTCACCCCGGGTCATTGGGGCCCTTCGGCTGATGAGCAGTGGCTGTATCTGCCCTCACATCTCCTCCCACTCCTCAAAGTCAAACACTCTGTGTGTGCTCTGCTGTGGCTCCGGCTGCTTGTCACGTCGTTATCAACTTTAGCTCTCCTATAAAAGTGCTCGTCTGTAGAGCTGCGCTCCGTGGTGGGTCTGTCTTTGTTTGCAGCGGCCAAAGACAGCTGGGTGTTAACTCACTGTTTGGATGTGGGCAGGGAAAGGGTCATTTATCGATTGGTGGATTGACTGTGTGAATACAAACTGCAGATCGGTGGTAGTTGTGAGACCTGGCATCGAAACTACTTATTCCTGGTGCAGCTATCACAATACATGTGGAGAAGACGAGGGACTCTTGTAATTGACTCTCTTAGCTTTTCTTCACTCACATCACTTTTACAGTCCAAGTCCAATTGCTCTGACAATGGGACTTTAAGTTTACTCTTATTCCAGGTCATCCAAATGACGTCTGTTGTGTGAGAGGAGTTTCTCTCACAGAGTCTCTCTCAAACACGTCAAAGAACTAGATCACCAATGTACTAAAAAATATTTACATTTAAAAAATAAAATAAAATCAAGAAGGCCACATTATTTATTTCAGAGTTGCATATCCACTAATCCATCTTTCCCCACTAATTCTTCTCATATGAAAATGTAGACATGAGCAGTATGTCAAAGCTCTCTCTTCTCTGGGTCCAGCCTGCAGGCAGCTGAGGGGAGCTGTCAGTGACATATGGAACTCAGTGGTAGGATACGATACACTATATCATGGCATTATTATGCTACAGGCAAACTTACTACTGTAGAAGTAAAAATATGTATCTTGACAAGGACGACAACAGCGGGAGTGAAACAGATGGGAACGTCATGCAGATCCAGCTTGTACAAACTACACATTTTGGTGCCAAATGGTGCTGTGCTGTAAAGGTAAAATAAACAAACTTTCTGATGACAATTTGGAGTTGCTCTAACTACTCAGGTGTGAACATAGACACATGCTGAAGGCTGGTCCAACTGAAAAGCAAATTTAACTCAGAACTGTACAAAGTAGATCGTGTGGAAGTTGGAACAAGATAAACATATTTAGTAAAAGAAAATGAAAAGTAAGAAAATTATGTGTGGATGTATATGTCCATACATGTCGCATATGCAGTTCTGAGGTAAAACTAAATGGTAACACAAAGCTATCAAACTCTCCACTGGTCTCCTTGTGTTTTATTTTACCAGCCCAAGCGAGGTAGACCGACAGCTGAGCCTGGGGAGAGCAGTGGGTCCACTGGTGAATTCAGGGCCGAGCAATGGCGGTGCAGAGGAAAAGTGATTACATCTCACTGTAGGGGGCGATGTCACGAGGAAGCCGGCTATAAAACCTGCTCTCACACAACCCTCACAAATTCAGGGCTGAGCTTGAACTTTGGGCAGAACCACAGCCATTTGTCAGAACCAGGCAGTAGGAAAAAATACAAGAGTGGTTTAAAGACCCCGGGGATTTTTATGGTGAACTGGACTGACTCTAAACTCCACAGTCACGCAGACCTCATGTGAACCATCCGCTGAGAGGCTTTTAGCAGAGTACACACCAGGTAGTTATGAAGGTTTGTTGTACAGGCAATCATAGCTCATGTCCACTTCCAGCCACTTCACTTCATATCACTGAGCTGTTCAATGGGGTTAGCAATTGTCCCTTTCACTGTCTCTATTGTAAATCAATTGCACAGCATAAAACAGTACATTGAAAATACATGAAATTGCATTTGAAAGAAAAGAGATTGTGTTTTAATGCATAATTTTTATTAAACCTGGGCTACACAACTTTTTTTTAAACAATTTACACAATGCAAATTTGACTGCGTCAATGGGAAAGCTGGAAATTAGAGTCGTAAGATTGACAGAGTTTAGACATTTGGACATTTCTCCTTCTTTTTGCTATTTAAAAACTATTCTAAAGCCGACAATGCATGCATAGGAATACTAAAAATGTGCAAAAGTCGTTGTAGATTTATTTTAAAAGGCTCATGCGTCGCTATTTTCTGATTTATATTATATTATATTATGCTGTTTTCTCATCACATACATGGAGTTGTGTTTCATTTACACATGTTTAACAGATAAAACCTGCATATTTAGGCTCTCAAACAGAAAAGAAACAAAAGACAACTTCAGATATGTTTTTGATGAAGTAACAACCTTCTAAAATGACTTTAAAGCTCACAATAGTCAATTTTGCCTAATATAAGACCTTTAAATCATACTAAAACTAATACTTCTTTCTTTTGCGCTTTGAAAATGCAGCTTTACCAATGGCATAAATACATTCTATATATTGTTTATAATATTTCTCTCACAATTTTGGGAGCAGAGAAATACTTGTTTAGCTTCGCAACTCTAGCGCTGTTGTTGTTTGATTAATTATGCAGCAAATGACAAAACAAGAGCTCACTTCAATCCATTTTCAGTTGTCACTTTAAAAATGTACACAGCGAAATCTGAAAACTGATGACAGAAGCGAGGGCCTATCTATCAAATCCTGAAACATACCGTGTCTAATAAACTGGACACCTCACAACTATCAATCACCACTGGACAAAAATATGACATTTCAGATTTTTTTTTTCCAACTACTGATATATAGCTACAGTTAGTATTAATGAAAGTAGCATCAACAGAGCTGCCACCATTAGTGAATCTGAGTGTTAGATAATTATGGGCATAGTTCACTGTTTTTCAATTTCATGCCTAAGCAGTCAGCCGTGTTGCAGGTTATATTGTAGCACTGGGCTTGTGTAAGATTTATAAGTGTAATATAAGCCATAACTCCTGCTTAATGTGGTTTGGCCTCTCTGTCTCCCCAGCTCTGTGAACATTTGGACCTGCTTTATGTCTCTACTATAAGAGCACTGCCACAACCGAAAACTGTCCCTCACCCCGGTAATAAATGGAGCAAGTAAACACTCGGAATTGCACATTTATAACATTTTAAACATTGCATTTGGAAATAGTTCAAAAAGACTCCTATAACTTGTACTTTGTCTTTGAATAATAAAAGTGCATTATGTTACTTTTCTGGTGGAGGGGCCATTTTCATTCATTTGCCCAAAATGTTTCACACTGTGACATCAAATAAACAGATTTATTCTTGTTAAGATATGCCTGCGATGGGGAATTATTTATTTAGAGTAGCACTTTAGTTCTGCCGTAAAATGGTGATATGATTAGAGAAACGTGGGTAAAGCTGGATAAAGCTGGTAAAGTGCTGGATTAATATGAACCTGCAAGATACCAAAGCTTTTTGTTTGCTTGTTCATTAACTGAAAAAAAATGTGCTTGCCATTAAATATTTGAATTGCTATCAAGAGTGACAAAAATATATTGATTGGAAAGGGCCTTTTTTTGAGTAGTTTTGGATTGATTTATATAACATCTAGTCTTAGAAGTATAAAATATTACATTCTATTGCATTTATGTTTTATGTATCATTAAAAAGCACTCAAAATTGTGCATTGCATTCAGAAATAGCTCAAAATTACTACCATAACTTGTAAAATAAAGGTGCATTATGTAGCGTGTCTGTTCTGAAGTTAAACATAAGAATTCTCTGGGAAACGGTTACTTTAAACCCTGCTTCTCGCTGTGTTTGTTATCTAGATGGGATCTCCTGCAGGCCACAGGCACCCCACAATCTAAACTGCTTCAGAGCATGTTCCAGGAACGTGATTCTGTCCCCAGATAATCTATTACTCCCTCTCTGTGAAATATATGTTCGTTTTGTCCATTACGATGCCTGTGGGAAGTCATTACTGTCCCCTCTCTGAAGATTGCATGGACCAGATAGTGGCAAAGGAACCACATTATCTATCTAATCCCATCCTAGCGTTGCCATAATGCCAGCATTTTGTGTGTGTTCCTGTTCATGTAATATCGTTTTTTTTTTTTCGTCACAGAGCCAGCATCGTGCAGAAGAGAATCATCTATTTCCAGGATGAAGGCTCCCTGACCGTCCGGCTGTGTGAGCGAGGTAACCCAGTGCCTATCATCTCTGCCACTCATCCTGGGACCATCCAGACGCCATTATCTGCTGGGCCATTGTAGCGTTTTTTTTTGCTTGTTTTTTTTTTTTTTTTGAAGATAGTCTTTCACTGATTTCTTTCTCGAAGCAGCAGGACACTGAATTACAGGAGGAATTTCAATTTTACTTTGAATCAAGCCAGAGGAGATTGGAGAGGCCTTTTATCGTTTAGTGTTTTTGGAGGAGTAAATAGTTTGAAGTGAGCGACACAGTAAATATTGTGATTGTTTGGAACCTTGAAAAAGATGTTGTTTGCATTAAAAACAATTAATGTGAAATGGAAAACATGTCCTTGTGCAGAGATGTAAAGTGCTTTTAGGGTCACACTTGTGCAGTAGTGTGCATCACTAGGAGTTTATTTTTTATCTCGAGAAAGAATATAGACTGGTTTCAAGGTTAGTTTTATTCCTGTTCAGTATATACTACCTTGTATTTTAAAGAATGGGTTTTTCTTAACAATGCAAGATATGTACACTGTTAATACATTGGTAGCTTTCAGTTATCAGATCAAGTTTGATGAATGAAAATGTAAAGATCTTTCCCTGTTTGAAAGACCATCCATCTCTGCTCTGAAGTTGTAATTGTCCAGTGTTTGTCAAAAATCTATTTTTTATTTTTTGGCCATATCACCCAACCTATACTAAAGGAAGGCTTGTCAGAATGATACACAGTTTTGTGTAGTTTTGTGTGGATTTATTTATGGAACTGACATTCAGCTCCAGCAGGTTTTAGTTCAGGTGTTGAAAGTATAGCCTTTCAAGGGGATAGTGTAATATTTGTATAACATTTTTCAAAAGTAAAACTGTAAGAACAGAACCATTTGAGCCCTTAATGCTGAAGTCTTTTACCTGCAAAGACACTCACTTTTCTACCATTTTACTCAGTCTCTTTCTAAAATTTAATTGGGCAATTACAACATCCTGTCTGCCTTCAATGGTTTTCCGGGCTCACTGTCATAGCTGTGATGTTGAGAGAAATTTCCTGCAGAATAATTTGAGAACTTATAAATATTCAGCTGCTCCCCTTGACCTATCTTTGCAAAACACAGACTGAGGGCGATATTTTAATATGTATGACCGTTTGTGAGCGCTAATGTGTCACTTATTGGAGGGATGTAATTTTCTCACTTTCTAGCCAGACCCAAACCCTGTGTAATATACACTATGTCTATTGTTTAGTTTGGTTAGTCATTTTTACCGAAAGGTGGAAGAAGTACTAGGTTTTGTTACTTAAAAGTATAGTATATTCCTATAATGTATACTTAAAGGTGCACTGTGTAAGTTTTTGGTTGGAGGTCCATGACCTGCTTGTTTCTATGGATATGTCATTGCTTTGCTTAGAATGTTCCACAATATGACATTAAACAGATGCACCTTACATTTATTCCAAGAGGTTTATAGCTCAAAAATACCTAGAAAAACAGGCATTCTGAGCAGGGTCGCCTCTCTACAGATCTGACTTGTAACTTGGTCTGGTTTGGTCTCCATGAAGATAGAAAAGCAAAAGCATTTCACATATACTACGTTACACAATGTACTTTTAAGATGAAGATAGAAAAGCAAAAGCATTTCACTTTTAAATAAAGAGTAAGACTAATAGAGTACTGTTACATGCCACCACTACTCATTTTTCACTCTCTTGTTTTAAGCTGAATCTTTCTTTTGTTTTTCTCTTTTTTTGTTGTTACAGAAACCGTGTTTGGTGAAGCCACTCAGACACCCGCCTTGGAGTGCTGTGCCTGTGGAACGGCCAAGTACCGCCTCACCTTCTATGGAAACTGGTCTGAGAAAGTACATCCCAAGGACTATCCAAGTGTGTGACTCAAAACATTTCTCTTAAAAATTCTGTGCAAAGCTTTACACTGATATAATCTTCAGACTAGAGTAAACTTTGCTCGTCCTTGCTTCGCTACAATGGATCCTCTTCTGTTTCTTTTGCTTGCGTTACATTCAAAGACACGAGTGGAAGTGTATTGTGTGTCTTTATTTGTTAGTCCTTCAGCTACAGTGAATCTCTAGCAATCTTTATGCTTCAAATGACGAGACAAATTTATTGTTTGTATTGAAAGAGGTGCCCCTCATTCTTTGCGTCATAGTGGTACGTATGGAACAAAGTATCCTCCTGAAACTTTGGTGACTCCAGAGAAAAGGTCAAAACATATGAATGATTATAAGCACGATTATTTGGAGTAGGTCTGCAGCTGCTCCTAGCTACAAAAAAACTGCGACCACAACTCTCAGTTCATTTGATTTGTATTCAACGTGAGTACCAAGGTTGCATGCATTTTGTTCATGATTTTTAAAATATTTTTCAAAACATTTCACGCACATATAACAACTTAGGGGTTTTGATTTTGTTGTGTTTCCCATTCTCAATTTAGCGAACAAAATTAGATTTGAAGTATATTTGAAGGTGCAGTATAACTTTTCTCCTTGTTCTCTCCACATTGTGTTGCTTTGCATGGAAAGTTCCACAGTATGGCATTCGTTTTGCTGTAATAAAATGCAATAAAATGTGTTTTTATTGCATACATTCTTTCTGTGGGATCTCCTCTCCACAGATCTGACTTGTACCTAACTTGCCTTAATAATGTCACCTACGTGTCTCAGTGTAAATACAAGTGTAATGCTGTATTGTGGAACATTCCAGACTAAGCTATAATATATATATCTCAATTTAAAGATGAGACAATGCACCTTTAAGATTTAATACTGTGCCAGTCATAGTCAGACACATATTAGACCATGTGTGTTTTGCTCAAGGACTGAGAACTGAACCACTTTGTACTCTTCGGAGTATTCAAAAATCCATAGTTTCCTTTTGCAAGATAAGGATACGCAATGACATACCAACTTTAATTTGAATTTATAACAGTCCAACCCCCAAAATGCTTGTCCGCCAACTAACCGTGGTTTATAGAGGCCTTAAATTGCTATAAAGGCGTGAGACAAGCACTGCATTAAAACATATCACCAATAGTAAAAATAGCAGCAGTTCATAGGTCTATTCCGCACAATAAAAGAACATAATGTTAGAAGAAATGTGTCTGGAAATTGTGATGAACGGGATATAAATCTGTTCACCAAATGGCTCTATGAAAAGCCAAGTGCTTAGGTGAAAAATAAATTCCTTCAATGGGAGCAGTAGAGCCTGTTTCAGACCTGTGCAGACTGGTGCGGGTCCTGGACTGTGGCCGAGGAGTCTGGAGCCACATCACTCCTGACACAGATGATAGGTTCGGCTGAGCTCTACACTACACACACCACACAGGGCATCAGCTCTTCTTACCCTCCACTGCTCCTTTCGCTGGTCTCAACACCACTGGACAAAATTACAAAAGCATTTTAGCATACTTCAACATGACAGAGGACCAAAAAGTTGAGTTGTTAAAATAACCCTCTGTCTATTGAAGTGCAGGTAAACAGCATTAACTGATAATTGTAGCACAGCTGAAGTCGTCCTCATATTTGAATTTCCAGGACGAGCCAATCACTGGTCTGCTTTGATCGGGGCGTCGCACTCCAGGAGCTACGTGCTGTGGGAATATGGAGGCTACGCCAGTGAGGGGGTGCGGCAGGTGGCCGAGCTGGGCTCACCCATCAGGATGGAGGAGGAGATCCGCCAGAAGGTAGGCTCCATCACACCATAACATGGGCTCATGATGAGTTTATCAAGCAAGAAATGATGGATACAATATGATCATTATTGTGTTGTCCTGGCAACAAGATAATGTGTAAAGAAAATGCTAATGTACAAGGACGTCTCCGCTCAAATATGAAAGGACCTAAATTCTTCATCAATCAAAGTAAAATCAAAGTAAAAAATATTTCAGATGGTGTTTTGAAACAGTTTGTTCACCATAATCAATCCTCCCTTTTCTTTGTTTAGTCTTGATCCAACTTAAAAGTGTAGTTGACTCTCTAGTGTAGTATTTAAAATGGAGAATGCTATAAACGGCTGTCCTTGCCTCTTTTTTATGCTGTGTATGTATATATATATATATATACGTGTGTGTATGTGTGTGTGGGTGTGTGTGGGGGGTGAGCATATGTAGCTGTGTAGAGATGATTGTATATGCCCTCAGAGCATTTGTCAGAGAGCAGTATCTCACACTGCGAGGTTAATGACAGAGTGAAGCCAATCAGCTTTCACACTCAAACTGTTTCTCTGACACCTCATGAATATGCAGCATTTGTACAGTTTACAATTAGCATACAATACAATACATGGCATTTGCTTGTACATAACATTGTGACAAGCAGTGACATGGAACAGCATAAGCCTCTCATTAGAAACGTGCATATTAATGCTTCATGCTCTGCTTCATTGGTTCCACTGGAAACGGATGACAGGGGTATAATGCAATCTCCCACAATTACCATTTCTCCTTTTTTTTTAATTTGAAAAGCAGACCCAAACGCTAATATGCTGCCTGGGTTTGGTGTGTGGATTATATGTGGTGGAGGAAAATTCCATCAGAGTAGCGTCCCTCTTCCCTCACACATATAAAAAAACAGAGTCCCAAGTCTGAAGAAAATGTCAGCAGATCATTTTCCTCATGAGTGATGTGTGTGAAAAGGTAATACATGTAAGAGGACATTATTTTATACACAAGAAGCAATAGTTCCCTAATTCCCTTTACAAGAACTGAAAAATACTCGTCTACAGTACATCTACTCTACAGGTCTTTTATATGTACCAAAAACTTAAGCTTCTATCAGCGTTACTGCTTCTAATAGTTATATATCGTTAAATTTAGCAAAACAGCTCGAATGAAGTACAATATTTTCCCCTGAACAACTTTAAAGACATATTATACTTTTGTTTGTTATTTTGGATGTTTAAAATATATTTGTCGAGAAGAGAGTATAAATTTGTGCACTGTTGCATATGCACATTTTGTTTTTTTTTTCTTTTTATAACAAGACATTATAACAATACAATAACTTAAAAATACAGAAACTCAAATAAAATCCCTCCCCACATCTGCACTACTCCTCAGGGTACAATCCCACTGTGTACTCCATTCCTCAGCCCATACTTCATTCCAAATATGAAGTGAACGGCTCCCACATTTGCTCAAAATTGTCCAGTCTTTTTAAATATGAGTCTCTGTCATCAGTGAAATCCAGGCCTGTAATGAGGAAACTTTCTTGCCCTTCCACAAGAGAAGGATCAGTCTCTTTGCACATGTCACAAAACAAACTAAAACAACTTAATAAAAGACTGTAGCACTGATTTTTTTAACTAAAAGCAGATTTTTGGCACAGTTTTGAGTCAATTTTGCTCCTTATAGGACCTTTAACATATAACATTATTTCTTACTTTTCTATACAATACAACACATTTAGACGTAAAAGGTGTGTGCCTCTGTTTTCAGCGCGTAAGCTTTACTCTGCTTTGTGTGGACATATTATCCACTGATG
Source organism: Scartelaos histophorus (assembly GCA_000787155.1). Classification (NCBI taxonomy): domain Eukaryota; kingdom Metazoa; phylum Chordata; class Actinopteri; order Gobiiformes; family Gobiidae; genus Scartelaos; species Scartelaos histophorus. Next base: position 7,958 of record JACN01043671.1, on the reverse strand, counting down.
GACAGCCCCGCTCCTCTCCAGCTCCCACTGTCTGCTGTCTGAGCCCGGAGCCGTGGAGGAGCCCGGCACAATGAAAATTTGAGCCTGTTTCACAGCACAGGAGATGGACACACACATGTTAGCTATGGCCACTATTCACCAGACTCTTGGCTATTGAGTTGTCAGTCTTTGTGTCCGCTGAAAGGTTTGGGCATGGTTTTGTATGCCTTTTGTGTCTTCTGTGATTAAGGCCTATGTGGAATATGAGGAATCTGCTGCCCAAAAGCGGACTGTTATTATTATGAGACAAGGTATTGATCCACATAAGAAAAAAAATGAAAAAACATATATAGAGAGAGATGGAATAGATGGAAACATATATAGATGGAATAAAAGGAAACAGCTAGTAAGTGGAATTCTTTCACAGATCCGAGTGTGAGAGCCACGTGTCTATAACAATCATAAGATGAATTTAATATCAGAAAAGTTACACAGTGAACTTTAATCTGATATTTCTGGCTGCTGCAGAGGTTGTTGGCCAACATGGGTCAGTAGTCCATGTCTGTTTTGAGAAAGACAAGCCTTCAGAACCAGTGAGATGTGCTCATCCATGTGCAGGGGCTGCTCCTGGAAACTACTGCCAGATTCCAGTGAAAGTCTGAATTAAATCTCCAACAGGGATCTAAAATTTTTGTGAAACGATCTTTGTGAAACGATTTATCCTTCACAATTGACACCATATTTATAAGCATTAATACCATAACTGAAGAGTGAAACCTTTCCTTTATTTCACCATGTAAAAACTCACCATTGCGAGATAAAGCAATTGTAAAAAAAGCACCTAAAGCACACCCAGCTGTACTTGATTTTAACTGTAATGACACAATGGGTACAATTTTGTTGTGGCCTGAATAAAATCACAATTATTGATTAACTGATGGAGTAATCCAATGGCATCTCTGTGTAGCTGTAGCTGCGGATCACTGGACTTAATGACTACAGCCCTGACATCTGTAATCGTAAAGACTTGTAAATTAGACAAACTTTATTGATCCACCAGGGAAATTATTTGGAATGGCTGGTCTTGCCCCACCTCAATTTCATCACACACGCACGCACACACACACACGGATAATTTGAGCCTCTCCCTCCAGGCAGGAAACTTTATAACCTTTTACTTTATAACACCAGCCACTGTCACTCTTAACTATAACTGACCTACTTGCACTTAAAGCTTTTGTACTGTTCTGCATTTCTGTATATTTTGTTTTGTATATCCTAGTTTGTGTTTGTTTTTACCTTATTTTAATGCACGCCCTTATTTTTATTTGATCACAGTATACATTATTAATCTTTGTTTAATGTTGCAAGTTCTTAGTTTGTGAATATTTTTCACTGACAATGGGAAAAACTCACTCTGATTCTGATTTGTAATTCAGAGTTTTCAGTTTCCTGTTGTGATAACCATTTTGTGCCACTTTTTTTTACCATTTAATTAAGCAAGAGAACAATTAATCAACACTATTTTTCAGTTTTTCTTTTGGGAACATGCTAATTGATCCTATTCTAATTAATTCATGCTAATTCATTGCAGTCACAGTTTTTTTATATATTTGAAACCCACTCGCTCCCTTCTTGCATTTTGATGATCTCCTTCACATTGGGCTCCAGGAACAGCTCCGTTCTGCGTCGGCTCAGGACTGATGGACAGAACCCAGCATGCTCAGGCCTGTGTGAAATATGTCAGCATTACTTTGAACAGCTCCAGGCCCATACCAGCGCTCCCACAATGCATCACTGCTCACACCAGCCCTCTGAATAGGCAGGGAATAAAAACAACTTCGGAATTAATTGGATCAAACAGACGGAATATTTTTCAATGACAAAATTAACAATAAAGATATAACAAATTAGGATTTCATTAGATTTATTATGTGTACGCTTTGACCTTGTGTTACTGTTGTGCTTGTATTTGCTGTAGAGTTAGAATCTATAACACCCGTGGATCATTACGTTATAATTTGGACATTTTAAACCACAATATTGATCTAAAAAAAAAAAGCATAATGAAAGAATCAAGTCTGCTGGCTTCTGCATTGAAAACTGAGGTGCCCAATGGGAGCTGATGTCAGTGTTAACATCATCATCACATTGCTCTGGCTAGTATCAGATTTTCATTTATGCAAAAATGGCCACGCAACACTGCCGAATCCTATATGCATCACAGATAATATAGAAGTATTTTAAAGATTGCTCAGACGTGCATGAATCACTCTACAATACAATGTCAAGAGGGTAAATGAGAGGGAGAAATATAACAAAAGTTTTGCATAATAGGTCTGCTTTAAATGAAAGAAATTATGTTAGTTCTTCTTGCATCCATACGCTACGAAAGCTGCTAGCAAGTCCTATTAAGTCCTATATTACACAAAACTGATGTTACAATGTCGTTACTGTGTGTGCTTGAGTAATACTCCAAAAATACTCCATCCTCCTAGTGATGTCATGCAGTGGTAGTTTTGTTAACACCTTTTACCTTTAGCTCAGTGGAGACTGGCAATTCCAGGACTGAAATCATCCCAATGATTCGAGTGAATGGAGTTTAAAAGCACAGTAGAGCACTTCCTGTATTACCACATGACATCACAAGATGGAACAGGATATTTTACTTTTGAGAGAAGAACTCAGCCTAAATATGCGTATTGTATGTTTGTGATGAGGGAACAACAATATAACATTAGAGAATAGAGTAATATGGGACCTTTAAAGGAAAAAAATAGATTACACTTCACACTGATATTATTAACAAATATTGATTGTTTAAAATGTCAGACAAAAGCAAAGATTTGTTAACGGCCACAAACGGACAGATTCAAAAGTGCTGTCAGCCATGAGCTAAATCCTTAACCTTTTTAGCACCTCACACCAGGACGGAGTCTGTGCCCAGCTAATTATTATTCCCAGAGAAATGCCACCAGCTCACAGCCAGGTGTGATCAGACAGTGAAATGTCAAGAGTGGCTGGCCGCCGATCCGTTTGTAACAGCTTTAAACTGGAGCTCTGTGATCGCTGCCTGAGGTCCAATGACTTTTTAATGAAGTGAAAGCGCTGGTTCTGCCTCCACCATCTCCATATCTTCCACACTATATGCACCTTTGAATTCATTAACAGTAAAAGGATACAATTGTACCAGCGGCAGGATTCAGCGGTCAGTGAGGGAAAACAGGTTGTTGTGGAGAATTAATTTTTATTTGAGTGATTTTTTTAAACACTGAAGCTAGACTTCTGATCATAGATTGTGAAATGTTTTGATCAACTGTTAGATCAACTATTCTAGTGTATTCACAATCAGCTTGCATCGCCCTCTTCCTTTTATTTTTTAAATAAACATGGCAAATATTGTAACCACAGAATCACAGATTGTACTGCGCAAACTCAAACAGCAAATTTAATCCATATAAAAGCAGTAATCAAAAGTTCACCTTGGAGACTTTCTTTAAAATGTCACGTTTCAGCTTAGGTCCTCTACAGTGCTCTGTGACCAGGTGCGCTTTGTCATTTCCTCCAACAGTCGATATGAAAGAAGATTGTGCTCCAATAGTTTAGGGACTAAATGACCATAAGTGTCCTATCTCCTTTTCACAAAAATCAGGTTTGAGTGCCTGATCAATAAAGCTATTTTACCCAAAGTCGTGGGCGTGAGAGTTCGTCTTTGTCCAGCCCCATGCATTTGAAAGTGCGCCTCCCGGTGGGCGGTCAGGGCAGTGTTTGTCCATTGCTCTTGGTTATGCATTCACTGCACACAGCTCTCTCTCTGGGCTCGGCCCGTCACGTCTACATCTGTTGTGGAAATCTATTTGACATCTGAAGTCTTTGTAAAAAAATCTCTCCATGTTTCTAAAAGCGCCTGAGCTTTGAGCATTGCAGGGCGCTTTCTGAGCCCCTTTGAAAACAGTGGACAAAGAATGGAGGAGGCACAGACAGTTGGACACAGCACATTTCCCACTGAGGATGGCCCCGGGGCCCTACCTCTCAGGTCTCTCAGGGGAGCTGTAGCTCATATGTGCTGTAAAAGTGACACTTCCTCCTTTACAAAGTCATAGCTTAAAGGGGGCGTGTGACATTCTCAGGTTCAGGTTGAAGAGGCTCTGAACGACCGTGGACTGGATGTCCTACACATCTGGCATATGTCAGACTCTGAGTGGGGAGGATAGTTTAGCATGAGTCGAGGAGGTGACAATGGAGTCTGCAGTTGAGTCATAAAGACAAGACCAGACAAGCGCTTACCAAATGTCAAACCATTTAGAGCAAAGCTGCACTTCCAAATCTGATTCAGTAAACTATTTGTTTAAGCAGCTGCCAGCTAGTAAATGCAGACAACACTTAACATGCAGGAGGAAATCTTGAAGAGGAGCTCTTGGGTCAAGAACTGTGACAGTGGGAGGAAAGATATGTACAGATGTAGAATGTCATCTTTAAAATAAAACATGATTATCTCACAGAACTATAAGACACTTATATACAATTTGGTCTGCATGGTTCACTTATCATGATACGTTTTTCTTGTGTAATCTGTAATTCAATTGGCCCCTATAATCCCCCTCTCCCTGTGGTTCACATTTACATTCTCGCAGAGCTTACTAGACATCTCTGACCTTTCTAAATGATGTGTACAGTGATGCACAAATCAAACAGCGCTGCATCTGCCCCAGAGAGGGACCAAAACACCATTGATTATCAGAGTGCATTTCATTTGACATTTACATGATAATATACAATAACTACATGCACATCAATATACAATAGCAATAACAATCTCCTTTCAGATCATTAAAGCACGTTAGTGGTCGTCGTGAGAATGCTGCACGCTGCCCTTTAAATAAAAGCACCAGAGCCACACAAAGGAGCGTTTTCAGTTTTCTCTCTAATGAGCCCTTATGCCAAACGGCCATGTCTCATTCAGCGCCGCCCTGCCCACCGGGATCTCTCAGGAACAGCGTTTACCACAGCGCTCAGCCAAATGTCAGCACAGGACACAGGGAGATCATTAAAAAGAAGGAAGGAAGAGGCGATTAGACAATGCTACCTCCATGTTTGAATCGGTCAGCTCAAATATAACTAAACCTGGTGTATTTATAGTGGTTTTAAAAGTACGTATGTATTTATGGATGAAAACTTTGCCATTTATTCAATCATAAATAAACAGAAAATAATTAAAGTGACATTTTCTCAGTGTTGTCAGTGCAGTCACAGTAAGAATGAATGTTTTTTAAGATATTTTTGAACAGCAAATAACACCTGTAGTTGAATAAATGCACAATAGATTAGTTTAATCCCATACTGTGGACAATTTAAACTAAAGTATTGACATTAAGTATTGAAATGTTACACAGTGCACCTTTAAAGTGTAATGTGTTTTTGTTATACCAGGTAGTTTGAACCTAAAAGGCGTCAGATAAGCACGGTTGTGTATTGCTCACATTCCCCCAAATATTTCGGCTCAGTATCACATAATTATGTATAAATCCACTCAAGTATTCAGCACTCATACTGCGCATTCTTAAGGGAGTACTACTTCACTCCAAAAGTCCATAAAAGTTATTGTAACCCCAACGGTCAAGAACAAAATACAACAGAGGCTGCACACAGGCTGTCTTCATCCTCCAGTTCACTTGTCCAGTTGTCTTCTTTTCAGCCAATTAAAGTCAGTTCTGTTACATTGTCTGTCTTTGAGCCCGGAGAAGCTTTCCAAAAATCCCACGAGACCTACTCCTCAACGCGTACTTCCCTTCTGTCTTTTTTACAGCTTCTAGTCTCAGATCCTGTCATTACCCCTACATGTGTCCACACCGAGACAAGAGCCGGATGTACAGGCCCACAATGACCAGATGATAGACACTGATATCGCCCCGGGGCTCCACACCGCTCAAATCACCCTACGACGTCGACATGCTCATTAAAATGGAGACGACATAAATAAACAAACTTAATCACATCCAGCTGGAGGGCCGGGGTTAAAAGGCTAAAACATTCCATTAGCTGTTTTTTTTTTGTTTTTTTTAAACAAATGATTCTATATCTAATTCAAGATACCTCGGGGAGAAAAACACAGAGATGTGTTTTCAAATGTGTGAAATGTGCTCCACAGACAGAGCTGCAACCACAGACGTCAGAAATTATGTCTCAAATACTCATCATTAAAGGCGCGTTGTGTCATTTTTCTGGTGGAGATGCTAATGCTTTGTCTGGAATGTTTCATAGTATGGCATTAAACCTTTCTATTTATTCTATGGAGACCAAACCAGACCACGTTACAGGTCATATCTGTGGAGAGGCAACCCTGCTTACTGTCAGAATGCCTTTTTTATAGGTAGTTTTGAGCTGTAAAACCACATGTAATTGAATAAATGTAAGGTAGAGCTGTTTAATGTCATACGTATCCATAGAAACAAGAGCCCCAACCAAAAAGTGACATAGTGCATCTTTAGTTAAGTTTTCATTAAGTTGAATTTTATACAATTTATATTTTATACATTTTAATTATCTGCATGTAAGAAATTAGTTTTATTTGTACTTATTTTGTATTTTACATTTACATTTTACATTACATTTTACATTTACATTTTACATTACATTTTTACATTTACATTTTACATTACATTTTACATTTATATTTTACATTACAATTTACATTTTACATTACATTTTACATTTTACATTACATTTTTACATTTACATTTTACATTAAATTTTTACATTTACATTTTACATTACATTTTATACATACATTTTACCCTTGTGTTAAACATGCCCCACATCACTTTTTCATGCAAATAATTAAAATTTCTGTAGTTTATTAAAAACTGCTTTTGAGACATGCAGGGACACTGAAAAGAGCAATAACCTATGAACTATTAGGCCCTGGTTTCTTCAGATTTGGGTCACGATCAATGCAATTTGCGAGGATCTGTCATCCCTTTGGTTTTACGGATATGTCTCTGCTCTCCCTGGAATGTTCCACAGTGTGACATTAAACAGATCAACCTTACATTTATTCAATTACAGGTGGTTTATAGCTGGGTGAGCTCCACAGTTCTGACCTATAACATGGCCCGGTTTGGTCTCCATGAAGATAGAAAGACGTAATCCCACACTGTGAAACATTCCAGACAAAGCAATGACGTCTCCACAGAGAAAAGCGTTGACGAGCCTGCACCAGAAAAGTTACACAATGCACCTTAGAGTCAAGCCATGGAACTTGACTGCTCAGTACAATATTATAATTTTAGCTCTCGTGTCATATTAGAGACACAGTGAGATGTTATGACCAACCACAATGCTGCTCGCTGTGGTGACGCTGAACATGAGGGTGAGAAAACGCAGTAACACATGGGTTTGAATGAGCCCGTAGCCGTCACTACATCTGTGTGGCCACCGCCGCCGCCGCCGCACTCATCCCACCGAAGCAGCAATGAAGATGTAACTCACAATGTGCCATGTCTCTGGCTATTTGCTGTCAAGTGTTTGGGGCTGGGGCTGAAAGTGAAGGATGGTTCTCCAAGCCGTCCTCCTCGCCTCTCACTGCGCTGTTTTGACAATCTGTCTGAAATAAGGTCTCAATGAGATGGAGAATACAAACAACCAAAGCGGAGAGGAGAGTAGGAATGAAAACCTGAGAGGGAGACAGATAGAGGGCAGGAATGTGTGGGTAAGAGCTCCGCACATGCTCCAGGTATCTGTGTCGTTTATCATGTGAAATTATGTGCACGTAAAATGGTCTCATGTTTCTGCTGCGCCGTTTCACATACCTGACACGCAACTTATCTCCAAGGAGACAAGTTTAATGTGATATACAAGTTTACTGTGGAATATTCCAAGCAAAGCAGTTGTGTCAGACATTTGTCACGAAAATTTGGATAGTGTGCATTTTAATGTCAAATTAAGTCTTAAATTTCAATTCAATTCAGTTAAATTTATTT
>KN500381.1:16197-27128 GCA_000787155.1 Scartelaos histophorus | reverse complement strand
CTTTGCGTTTCTTTTAGACTGCACTTCTTTCACTGGGAGATGGTTTTAGATCAGATTTCCTCCAACAGAGCATAAGATCAGTTCAATTAACCTCAGAATTACACATATTACTCTTTCTAATGTTCATCTTTTACACAAGCTTTGATGCTGGCTAGTTTCAACACTACAATTAAATCAGGGCTGAGCTTTATTTTTCATTTGGACCACATGTTCAAACCTTTTCTCAAGATACATTCCACAAATGGCATCTGCCTCAATAATGCAAGTGTTTAGTCAGTATTTAGTGATAAATACAAACTATATATATATATATATATTACAGGCAAAGTTGATTCTGTAGAATGCCTGCCTGATGTTTTTAGGCAAAGTAGGAAATACATGTTTTATTATCTATTATACTTAGCCTAGGCATTCTGGGTTAATATGATAATACTATATTACACTAATCTATTTTATGTACCTTTTAATGCATGCCTTATTTTAAATTTATTATAGCTTGCTTTTATTCATTGTTTTATTTTAGTTTGTGATTATTTTTTTTTCTGCTGACAATAGAACGTATTCTGATTCTGAAATAATCTAATGTACATGCAATTATAACTTTTGTTTGCTCTCCCTGAAAAGAAATACTGCAGTGTTTTATATGGGTCAGTCTGTTTTTGACTGTCTAATCAAACTGAAAAGACAAAGCAAGCATACGCTAGCCTGAGGCATTTGGATATCTTTGAAGGACATCACATTGTTGGAATTGTTGCTCATTAAAAGTGGACAAAAATGAGTCGGCAATGACCACTGTACCATATTCTTCACTTAGATATCACTTACATACCTTTCAAAAATAATATAATCACTTTGTGAGGAGAACATTTTCTATATTCCTCACAAGGGCAAATACATCCTACATTGGCCACGTTGTAGTTTGTTGGTAGAAAATGTAATCCCATTGATCTAAACACACTTCATTGCAGTTGAAAATGCTGCTCTCTGTCCGTCTTAACCTTTTTTGTAAAATGGCAGATGAAACCTTGAAATGGGATAAATAGTATAGGGAACTGTGTGTTTACGGTGAGGGTGTTGCTGATGTGGAGTCTTAGATAAGCACAATCAATGCTGGCCAATTATTGTGGGTGCTTTAAGTGATTAGCTGCACATCTCCGCTTCCCTCAGAGCCTTTGTTTTGTGCGATGTGCTTACCTGATAGCTTTATTCACCACAGTCTGCATAAAGTGACCGTCAATGTTCTTTACGCTCTGTGGAGCTAATAAATGAGTGTTGCTCTTCTGGTGTCTCTTTGATTAAGTGTTTGTGATTTAGTCTGTGATTTCTTCAATGGATCTTGGGCTTCACTCGTCAGTATAAAGAGTTCTATTTGTTAAAGGCATTAGGATGTTGTGGAACCACTTTCAGAATATGTGCTCTTTAACAGACTGTATGGTCTTCCCACTGAAACCATATTAAAGTGCATATTACATGAAATGTAGGAATGGTGTGTCTTCTGCAGCTGGTTAGGTGCAGAGCGAGCACACAGAGAAGGGCGAGGGGCTGATAAAGTGTCAGGGTCGTTCCTCTTTAGCTTCTTCCTCTGGGGGTGATTCATGAGTCCAGCACCTCCAACAGGGCTTCCATATTTAAACACCAGGGCCCCTCCCTCTCCTGAGCGTTTGGCCACATCCACTTTCTCTAATGTTCACCAATAACCACTTTTGCCACTAGTTCAGGTGCAAATGTGTGTTTGGAGGAAGGTTAGAGCGTTGTGTGTGTGCGCTCTTATGAATAATGGATGTGAACAGAGGGCCTGTGTTAGGCTTGAATATGAATGGCCTTCCCTGCAGTCACCTGGCTTGAGCGAGACTTATACTTACACCTCAAAGGTGTGCTCAGAATGTTAAGCTGCTGCTTCTAGAGGGGGGCTATTAGGCCCACTCTGTTAACTTATTACAGGTCACTGGCAGAGAAGGATGGCCATTACTTACTTTTGTGCAGTGAGTGCTGGTTATTACTTTCAAAATGTCAGCCTGAATAAAATATTTATGGTTTCAGAACTCTATTAGATTTGTTACTAGGTTCAATGCTCCCAAAGATGAGATTTAAGATGTTTTTGCCTTGTGGAGGAGTGGGAAAGTTCATATCTTTTTTCTGTCGTCTCTACGCACACAAAAATGTAGTGTTAATGCTGCAATTTTTAAAAATGATTTTTCTTTATTATGTATGTTTTCTACAAAGATACAAGTTAATTATTAGTTTTTTTAATTTAATGACATTTTTCTTACAGTGGTCTTTAGTTGTCTTTAGTTATTATAGGCACACACGCACACACACACACACGCACACACGCACATACACACACACACACACACACACACACACACACACACACACACACACACACACACACACACACACACACACACACATATACTATTTACAAGCGTCTTTTGCAGTAATTTACATATTCTTTTGCTTAGGTATTACTGGCCTTCCTGACTTATTCTGTCCATCTACTCAGGCTTGTAACTGGCCCAGGGAAAACAAAAGCTTATCATACTATTAAAACATAAACATAAATAATAAAATATGAATAATATCTATAAAGGCATGAAAAAGCCAACTGACCGATGTCCTTAATGGTGCACTATCACGTGAGATCCAGGGATTAGGTTCTGCTTATTACAATATGTTTATTACTATGCGAGTGTGACTGCAGGTTCCTTATCAAACACTCGCATGCTGGGTTTTCTGCGCTGCTTGTGAACTGCAGAGCTCTTATTAAAAATTGATCTGCAAGCTGTTGTGTGTCGCTGCTTCACTGAGGAATTCATTACCTCTGCCTCCTCACTCCGCTCACACACACACACACACACGCACACACGCGCAGCACAGCATGCCCGCGAGCCAGCCCAACCTGTCAAATAAAACAACACCCTTTCGTTTACAATATTTGAGATGCAAATACTGAAATGTTCCTGTGGGAGGGGGAAGGAGGGGGGGCCCAAAGTAACTGGCAGATATAGTCGACGGGACGGGTGCAGGGACGTGTCTTGTTGATGATGAAGAGGATTGGAGGGCTACAAAATAACAAGGGGGAACTAGGGATGAGTAAAAAATGCCTTTGTTAGTTGCTAGCTGTTTTAAAAGCAGAGGCTGGTGCCTTTTCTAGAGTTATTTATTTCAGATGCTCTACAGTTTCACTGAATGCAACAAGGAAATCCACTTTAGATGTTCTAAGATTACAGCAGAATGAATGGTTTGAGTATTTGAAATGTGTGCATGTTCATTTTCCCTGTTGCAAAATACAAGAAATGATAAAAGAATAGATTTGCAATTAACTTGTATACTTAAGAAATTATATACACAAGTCAGCATAAGTTGGAAAAAAGAAGTGTTAACTTATTAAATTCCACTCCTTGCATTGTATTACAAAAAATGTTTGACTGCTACTTTACTGGCTACATTTATAAATTGCTTGACATAAACAATTGTTACTGGTTTAGGTTGGACTGGTTGCAACTAGAAAACAAAAAATCCTTCCTCATATTACAGATAAGACACAAGTGAAATCATGTTCTGGTTGTCCATCCGTCCCCACTTCACCAGCAGCCAGTAACTAAGACCTCGCTGATTGAAATTCAGCTCCATGTCTCACAACCTGCCAAGTGTCCCCGAAGCCCCTCGTTCAGAGTGAAGAGCAGATGAAGACACAAAGACAGCAGATAAGGGAGCCAGTGTGCGGCCCTGTGCCTGTCCCTCTGTCTCCTGCCCGTTCTCCTTTTGGCTTTAATGACCTCTCCAACATGATCAATGCCCTCCGGAGAATAGCTATCCACCTTTTTTTCTCCTGGCATTGTCATTTCCTCACACCACTATTTCTTCTCATAGTCACGTTTCCCTATATCTTGTCTGCAAATCGCTTTCATTTCATGATCGCTTTCTGCGCACCTCTATTCTCAGCTACCCTCATTACAGTTCAGAGTATCATGCTTTTTCCCTATCATTGCATATTTTAACCGCTTTGACCACCGTGCTGTCTCAAGTGTCACCAGTTAGTCTGCACACATTCGCTGGCTATAGATTTTTCAAGCCACTCGCCAGCGGTTACTGTATATTACTTCACACCGCAAATGGGATATCAAACCATTCTGATGGGCAGATTGGTATCATATAAACATTTCAGAATCAACATAATGATCCACTTAAACAATGTTCGGAAGAGATTAGGATTTTGTAAAATGCCAGTAATGGGTTTTTTGGTGACCATTTTGAGTAAGCCCACAGTTAACTAACAAGTTAAGACGTTGTAAATGCATAAATGTTGCTTTCCCATTTGACCTTCTTGGTTTGCCTTCTATTGTCAACTGTTTGTTAGGTTAACATCTCTAATTTCACACTGTTACATATAATGTCATGACATGTGTGACATTAAAAGGCTGTGGGGCAAGGAAGTAAAGAAAAGCTGTTCTCCTGTCCTCAGAGAAAAATAAATGAAAAGTCAAAGTTAAATGTGTGCATGGTTTGTTTGTATTATTGTCTTTATTATGACGTTTCAAACGTGTGAGCTGTCCAAACCCCTCTGGATGAGTAAATCATTTTCTAATCAGGTTTAATCAGTCTAGCCAAAAGCAGCATTGTTGTTAACACATCTTTAACCTGCTGTTGAGTCAGTTGTTGGAGTGATCACATTCTGGGTCAGATATCTGTGACTGAACATCAGCTCCCACATCCCCTTTTGTAACACAGCCTTTTGATTCTATTTTCTCCACAATAGGGAAAATAATCTTGATCACAAGCATGTTCCGTTCTCCCACTAGATTTTCACTGTGTGCTTTTGATTCCAAGTTGATTAGGAGATTATGAAATGGATGTTGGAGCTCTTTGCCATGTATTATTGTTGCACATTGATCTGTGGGGCTGGCCGCATGCTGTATTAATACACTGTTTATCTCCAAAGTGGAGGGCGTGGGAAAGTCTGTGATTTCCACCTCCAGCTGACTCAGACACAACATGGAACTCACATTGGTCCAGAGATGTGGATAAGGCAACAGTGGAGATGTTTGAAGTGTTCTCACTTAAGGCAAAGGCAGACATACTTTGTCTATATCAATATTTTGATGCTGTCTGGTACAGCTAATTAATTTATTTTTAAAGATTCACTATGTAACTTTTCTGGTGGATTGTCCACCACCTGTTTGTTTCCATAAAGATATCATTGAAGATCATTGCTTCACCTAGAATATGCAACATCATACAGGCATTTGATACACCAATTTTCAGGTAAAGTCTATGAAGACATGCATGCTCTTTAGGTAGGTTCAGCCCTGCATCTAAGGTAGTCCTGACCAAGATGAGCAACAAGACTCACTTCTCCTGAGGCGATGCCCCTTTGGCATTGAAGGATGGGTCAAATGCAGAGGACAAATTTTCCTTCGGGGACAATAAAGTGTATCTTAACCTCAAGAGGCAATCTTTTAAAGGTATTTTGCTTTTGGTTTTATACTATGGAACATTCAGGCAAAGCAATAACATACATGGAGCCAAGTAGGTGGTGGACCCTTCACCCGAAAAGTTGCATAATGCTCCTTTAAAATATATATAAATATATTTTTAAAGTATGAAAATATTTTGATAGTTCACATCTGGTCTCACATGTTTCCATTCCAACACCAAGTTAAGGTGTTATTTCTCGTGCAAACTAATGAGCTATACTTTGTGCAAGTAAACTGAAATTGAAATTGTATTACCTTTTATTTATAACTATAACTATAAACATACCTCTGGAGCATAGTCACCTGCAAGATTTTTTTTATAGATTAAGTTTTTTAATCTGCTACTATTTTGTTGCTGAGTCACCTAACCTGCAAATTAATTATGCAAGTTCTACAGCAGTGAAGATTCCTACCACACTAATGCAACAGGCTCATAAATATTCCACACTATCAATGATTTTAATTTCACACCAAAGCAGCCATTGCGAGTTTTGGTGCACAGATGAGGGAACCCACTCTATAACATTCATTCATCAATAAACAAAGCAATCCCGGCTGTATTTTCTGAATTTCAAAAAACACCTAGAGGACAAGCCCTTGCACAGAAAGATAATTACATCTTTTCTTGTGTCTAGAGTCTGGTCTTCTCCAGAATCAGACCTGCTGTACTTATGACTTCTTCATGAAATATTGATGTGTGTATAAACGAGCACAAATGCTAATCGCTGTGCTTGTTATCGTGCGACTAGCGTGGCGTTGTAAATTCTCAGACTAAGTTGTGTACACAAACAGGCTAGCAAACATGCATGTGCGGATTTCACCAGGCCAGGAATTAGATTTGGGTTCCGAGGCGAGAAAAGGGGAGACGCATGGAGGAATTTAGCTATGAGGTTCATAAATAGTTTAGCCAGCCAGAGCAGATTCATCAAGTAGCAAGAGGGATAAATCATACCCCCCCTCCCCCTGATTGCTGCGCCTCTTCTCAGGGCCTGGACTAGAAGGGAGCAGCTTGGTAATCCAGAGACTACGTACATTCTTTGCACAGTGTTTCAAAGTGAAGGTGTAGAGTCTAATTTTACGGAATTGCAAAGAATTTTTCCGGTATTCAGTGTATTCAAGTGGTGACTGAGGAATGGTTCTCAATTGACCTGGGTAAATAAACAAACAAAGCACAAACTCCACAAATCAGTGTCAAATAATCATAAAAAGTCATTAATAGGCATTGATATTAGTCTTTGTATTAAATCTATATTGCGACGTGGTGAGAGGGTTGCTGGATAAATGGAAAATTGTAACAAAAGATTTGCCATATTGACCCAGCCTTTAAGTGAAAAATACTGTAAAATAAGAGAAGATGCACACATTGGATTTCTATTGTTACGTAAGTTAAAAAACCCAATTCATCTTTTAATATACAAAATGCTTTAATTTGTACATTGCTTAATACTAATATCTTTTTTTCACTGAGCACACCTCACTGCTTCATCACAACCTGGATGTCCAAATCGATTGTGATGTGCAGCCTTGGATCATCCCCTGACGTGACAAATATCCTGGTACCTCGCTGCAAGCAACAATTTCCCCCAAATTGAAAGACCCTGCAGCCCTTTAGGTGCCGCTGTTATTTGGCCAGTGTTTTCCCCTCACGGCCATCTATGAGGGATGAACCTCTCTATATATCATCTTTGTCTCTTCAGATCCAGCCTGGGTTCCATCACCATAGCGATAGGTGTTTAGCCTATACCCCAGAGACATTGCATTGCGAGAGATTGCCTGGAAGAACGACACTGGATGATTGTGGATGTACGCCTCTGTGGCCTGTGCCTCCATTTGTTGGTATGAATTATAGATCAGGGTTACCAGGGGATTTACGATTGGGGCTGCGGTGGCCCAGTCAACACACCTGAGACCTCCTTCTACTGAATGTAAAGCGATACAAAATGTCGGGTGACCACGTGCCTGGGCTCCCAAACAGATGAGTCACAAGATACGATTTCATTTTGCCTGACTCCTCCTGAGGTACCATCTTGAATACCTAATACATGCAAATATTTCCCAATCCATCATCCCCCCTCGCCTTTGTCTGCCTTACCTTCTTTTTCTCTTGCTGGCCGTGTTTGCCACTCTCAAGGCACTCCCTGGAGACAGCCCTCTAAAGTGGAAGCCTGTGAGCCCTTTTGCTCCTTCATCACTTCATTACTTGTCTCACTCCTGTGCAGGCCGGCTCCGTCTCTCTGAGGAGGCCTGCAGTGGGTTTTCATTACTCAACAAGTCAATCTTCATCATGGCGTTCTCACTGTGCTGTGATTGGCTAAAGTTCACATGCTTACACACACATCGGGAGGTTTACAGGTGGATGCGCTATAAGCTTCAACTCCATGTTGTAGCTATAATATGATCAGTAAGTGCAAACCAGCAGATTGTCTCCATGGAGAGAGTGAAAGAAATGAAGATTTTGTCACTACAAAAGTTTTGCAGTGAATACGTTTCACCACTCAACCTTCTGAATGAAACGCCTTCACTCGAAGATGTTTGTCCAGCTGTGTAATCCATCAGTGCCAGGATGACTGATGGATTACACAGACATTTCCATGGAGATGTTATTCCTTTGTCCTAAATGTTCCACAGTATGGCATTAGACTCGCTGTATCTTGTGTTTATTTAAATACAGATGTTTTTACTCCTGAAAATAAAATGGTAATTATATCTGTGAGCAAGCTCCCTATCCACAGATCTGACCTCAAACTTGGTCTCTGGCTTGTTTTGATGAAGATAGATTCCAGGCAAAGCAATTATATCTTCATGGAGAAAAAGACTAGCACTGTAAGGGTAATTATAATCCAGGAAGACCAACTTAACTGTTCGGGGTCATCTTTAGTTCTCTTTGTCTTAGGCTCTTTGTCGGATTGGACCACATCAGCCAACAGTTGTTCCCCATGGGTATCACTTGTTGATGCTTCACCACTATTTCTGCTAAGTCATAAAACCATTAGCATTTTCTCTTATCAAACCTGCACTGAAGCATTCTTTCTTATTTCATTTCGATGATTTACCTCTGGAGACTGAAGAAAATAAAGATTGTACATTTTCTGGCTTGGGTGCATAACGTTTATCTTAAGAATAATTCATTGTGAGGCATGGCTATTAGTATTCTGCGACTTTTGCTGTGGCCTTAAGGGAAGGTAGAGCTCATCACACAGAATAGTAAATGTGTTTCTGCATGTATACACTTGATCCCTTTATTCTATATTTGTGAAAGAGCCTCATCATATAGGCTTAAAGACTTGAGGCCGTCAGTTGAATCAAAGCCTTTATTATCATCCACATATTGCTTTGCGCCTGAGTTACCTGGTGTAAAATAGACTACTCTTTCTGTTCACTCTCCTTTGGCCCTCTGTGTTTGTTTTTGATACTTTTCTCTCTTTCTTTCTAACAATTACTGAAGCTCTGAATGCTGCCCCCGTGACCAGTCCTAGCCCTCAAAATGAAAAGTGTAGAGAGTCGAGTCACTTCAATACGCACCTCAATTTGACGTCAAGAGTCTCAAGAGAAAAAGACAGCAGCAGCTAGCATTTTACTCTAGGGACTGATACTTGTTTAGCATTTAGATTGGCTTGATCAACCACTAGTTATCCAATGCGAATGTGTGTGTGTGTGTGTGTCTTTGCCCTTGTGTGTAAGCATTTACTATAGTGGTCTATGTAGCTTCATGCATGTCTGGCTCCACATGTGTGCTACTGTGGGTTGATGAGGCGTGCCTAACAGCTCTTGGTGCACACTGAGGGCCAAGGTTGCCAATGAGACTTAGCGAGGCAGTGAACCGGGGTCACTCAAAGTTACACATAAATCTTTTAGAGGGAACCCCGCGACTGCCATTATTCTACTGTACAGGAAATTCCTCTAAAGGGTCCCCCATGTCTTTGGATGGAATCAAATATTAGCACAACATCCAGCTGGTTTTGTCATTTTGTGATACCATTGCCACAAGTGGTTACATTTGATTTAGCCATCAGATCTGTGAGGGTAAACAGACTGAAGCTGTGTCTAGTTAAATAATACATGCAGGATTTAAGGGACATTGACTCAAATAGGCAGACTCTGTTTAAGGAAGTGGATCTGAAAAGGCTAGTGAGATTCTGAGTGTAACTATTGATACTATATGCAAATTATTGTGTTCTATACAGTGAAATCAGTAATTCTAAGCATTTTTAATGCTTATCTGTTAAAAATGTGTAGACAAAGTAACTATTTAATAAATAATTGTAGGCTTTTTTTATATTTCAGTTTTGAAGTTTGCATTTGCAGTATTTTGCTTGGACTTAACAACTGCCTGAGTCCTGCATTATTCTAAAAGATTGCACACTATTGCATAATAAGATATGCAAGCAGTGCAAAGATGCTAACTATGTAGATTTCAAAACAAAGATTACACACCCAGTGTTTTAAATTTGAATAATACTTGTGGGCACGATTTTAAAATGCTGACTCCTGCCTAATTCCCCATAGCTCCTGTTTGTTTAGCTGCACACAGTCCATCCATGCATGTGTTGACAGGCACTCCACTCACCTCTGTTTTATCTCGAGTTCACCCAGAGTTCAGTGTCCTCTCTCTTCCACTTATTGTGTGTGTGTGTGTGTGTGTGAATCTCTGCCTGCGGTCTCCCCAAAAGCCACTTACAAAATTACGAGTGTGTGTGTGTGTGTGTGTGTGTGTGTGTGTGTGTCTGTGTGTGTGTGTCTGTGTGTGTGTGTGCAGAGAGGATCCGCTTGTGTGCTTACAGTGTGCGCATGTGACAAACACCAGTAGCGTTCTACAACTTGCAGCCCTTGAGCTTGCATTTTATGTCCCATTGTGACATTATGGTTTCAGCTCTATTTCCTGCCATTACACTCGTGAAAGATGTGTGGTGTCAGGCCCAACCATATTACCTCCTCTACTGCTTTTAACCAGCTAACTAAAAAAAAACTGGCATGTTTTGCCGCTGGCTAAAAGTGCAAGCCTTCTGGCAAGCCACTATCTCATAGTAATGGTTTGTAGTTTGTATGCTTGTGTTTATTAGGTTTAAATAATTCGGCCGAGAGATGAGGAATGCACCTGTTGTTTTGTATGGGGGAAACAGGCAGTATGTTCTGACAAGGAGGAGAGTCAAAGTAGATTTGACAGGCCGTCCCAGACTCTGACGCTACAAATGGCTGCCTGCATGGAAATATCTTCATCATCCTAAACAAATAGTCTGTCAGTCAGCTCTGGCAGAAGTGTGCTTGACAGAGTACCATTCTCTCCTCTCTTCACTCTCTGCCGATGTCATCACTTCTTTTGTTTCTATTTTAACGCCTTAGCCTTCGTCCTCACTGGAAGTTGAGCTCAGGCTGTAATTGTACTGCAAATGTGTGCAAGGGGGAAACCGTAAATGGGGCTGACGCATGGCCTTTGTTTGAAATATGGAACCG
>KN500377.1:0-14134 GCA_000787155.1 Scartelaos histophorus | reverse complement strand
TGAAATGCTGTGGATTTAAAACAAAAGCAATGCTAAAATATTCATAAATTTATTTTTTCACAACTTAAATTTAAGTAGTAACCTAAAAATGTCTAATGGCAACTCATAATGAACATCGAATAAGTTTAAGCAAAGATTTTAATTTATGTCTCATTGGGAAACAAGAGTGAGATTAAATACATTTCTTCTTCCCAGTCCTTTTCAAGCTCCAGTAATTAAAAATAAAGAAATTATATATGTGAAATGTACATTAAGTGCACCAGATACATGTTTATTTCTTGGTTCATTAATTTGTTCAAAATAAAAAGTTCATTTAAGTTAAGTTAATTTATTTATTTCAAGCGGATTAATAAAATTCTTATATACTGTGTTGAAACTGTATTTGTATGTGTTAATATAAAGCTATGAAAATAATCTCTTTTATTTTCTGATCTATGTTATAATGTTGTTTTCTCATCCAAATCGGACCTGAAGTTTTGTTGTTTAACGCAAAATCCTGCATATCCAAGCAGAAAAACACTCTGCTCCACCTTGCGATGTCATGTGGTGATACAGGAAGTGCTCCACTGTGTTTTCAAACTCCACACACCTTTACTCAAATCAAGTGGATCATTTCATGTCTGGAAATGCCGATTTCTACTGAATAAAGGGTAAAATGTAGCTTGAAAACGACCGCTTCATGACATCACAAGGTGGAACAGAGCATGTTGAGCTTTGGAGATGTACACAGAATGAAAGTCACTTATTTTCTCTGTACTTACTTGGTTTTCCAATTTTATTTTCTTAATTTTTCTTAACCTACTTATTTAGAATGGCTTTTAACACTTAGTGGCCCTGTGACACTTTCTTTATTTTAATGGTATAATGTGTTTTGTTAACCTATTTGTATGATGTTTATTGTTTTTTATCTTGTTTTTAATGTTGTACAGCACTTTGGTCAGCTTTAGTTGTTGGAAGGTGATATAAAAATAAAGTTTGATTGGTTTGATTGATTAATTGATGATACATGTGCAGCATTTAACACAGAAGTCAGCGCATTTGTTTCAATTTTTTCAATTAATATTGCAATTTAAAATGTGCAAATTACAACACAACGATCCTATACAGCAGACAAGAGCACACAACGTCTCCTTTAAATCAAAATCTACATAAATAAACCATGAATAGAAAGGACAGAACACCTACCACAGCCTCACCGAGCACTTAGCCGCTCCCGCCCACATTATCATAATAATTAGTGCGTCTAAACTGGCCATAATTATCAATGTGTGTGAATGATGGGGGCCTCTGTAAATGTTAGCACTGTAATTAGAAGTGGATTGTCCAGGAAGTAGCCGGAGCCACGGTCCGACTCCAATGGGATAGACCCCTCCTGACCCCAATCTCCAACCAGGAAAATGAATCAATGGACACATAATGGTGATACGAGTCTGCCATGTGAGTCATCTTCATAAAGGCCGAGTTTATTAATGGCTTAGTTATAACGTGGTGGTGGAGGCTGAGTGGAGTGACTTATTTTTTCTATTTAATGATGCAATACGTAGCTTTTCAGGTTGGGGTTCACTAATATTCCACACTATGGCAGTAAAGGGGCACTATGCAGCTTTTTGGATCAGAGTCCGGCATTTGGTTGTGTCCGTGGAGATATGATAAAGAGATTGCTTTCTTTGGACGTGTCTGATCAGCTGAGTTAAACGGGTTTTGGCGCTGTCTTCCTGCTGGTGGAGGCAGGACGACAGCGCCATCTGCAGTCTGACCTTCCTGGGAAGGAGCAAACATCATGGGAACAAAGAGCGACAAGTCCAATGAGGTTCATTTGGTCTTCCGATATTACCGTATATAAAATCATTACATTTTCTCAAAAATCAACAGTGGCCTTATGTGTGACCTTTGGTTGTGTTTAACCTCAAACCGATTTGATGTTGTCCACATTACGGCTAATAACGTATTAGTGGGCGAGTCAGGAGGAGTAATATGTTGGCCACATATAGGGCGACTGTGCAACATACCGGTAGTTCTGCCGTGTGCTGTACAAGGATCCAAAATGCACCTGTTAAGAGACATGCACCATGCAGATTTCAGGTTTTGTATTTTTGTGTTAAAACTGAACAATGTTGAGAGGATCCGGGCATGTTTGATGCCCAAATCACCAACTGTTAAACTTGTATTTTTGTGTTAGCTACAATTGAGAGTTATTGTAAATGACCTGAATAAAGTTCCATTTATCCGACACGCGTTTTGTTTCTCTTATTGCGCCTTATAATCCGATGCTCCTTATGTTTGGACAATGACACAACTAACATATTATCTGATACTGTGCCTTATAATCCAGTGCACTTTATAACCCGAAAAATACAGTATATGTTATTAGGTTCTTTTTTCAAAAGGGTCATTTAGAAGCATGGCCAGTGAAGGATAAATGATAGGTAACTTTTGTGAGTTTTAAGCCATGTTATAATATTGTAGAAGGTTTCAGCTTGACCACGAAAGGGTGGATGTAAAGGCTGGAAACCAACTGGATGTCTTAAGCAGGAGAAGTTTATTTAACATCAATAATACGGGCCTGGGGGGACTTGAAAATCAACATAGTATGAATTCAAAAGTGAACATAGCATCGTATGATCTTTGAATGTTCAAGCCCCTAGAGTCTGCTTCCAAAGGCAGAGGTTTATAAAGCAAGTGGGTGAAACTACGAAGGCCAGTAGGCACCAGTTAGACAGAAATATGCTACAATTTAGATACTGGTGTGCCAATGGTTTGCCCAGAGAAGATCATGGTGTAAATATAACTCTTGTGAGTCACTGTTAAACTGAGAGATGTACGTGGATTAAAAATGCAATCAAAATACGGAATCTTTGGACTAATCATGCAGGCTTATTAAGACCTGCGTGAATGAAACAAAACCTAACTCCAGGTATGCGTTTGAGGCGGTAAAAACTATAATATAACTATAATTATAACATAGCTCAAAAGTCACAAAAGTCAATTTAGCGCAATAGCACCTTTCAAATGTTTCTCCTACTCCCCTTAATTTGAACACAGACAGTTTTACACACCCTTTCCACACGAGCACTTCCTGTTTACCTATCATTTATCCCTTCATTGGCCCTGCTTCTAAATGACCCTTTTGTGTACGACAAAGAAAACAAAAGCCTTTATTTACGAGCGTATTGTGAAAGCGCTTGTCTCCATGTAAATACGCTCTGAAGACCACGGGCGGCGCCTTTTGGAGTAGATCGCCGTTCAGAACTATCGTATCTCTGGTGCATATCACGGTGAAAGGGTGCAGAGGCCTCGTGGGTAATCATGGGTGAAATGAGTTAGGATAAGGTCCTTTATGGGCGTCGCGGTTCGGGGGACGGGCGCCAAAAGCCGTCCGGTCGCCATGGAAACGGGCCAGTCGCTATCCGTTGCTAATCAGAGCCGTCGTTCGCGATTAAGAGGTACGCCGGTGTGCAGGGGTGATACTGATACTTCGCAGCTCATGCCGTTAACGTTGCCCGGGGGGGGGGTGTGACGCTAACTGGAAGCACGGCTGTGTAAAAAGAAGCTCTATCACTGGTGTCGTTAACGTTGCCCGGGGTTGTGGCGCTAACTGGAAGCACTGCTCTGCAAGAAGAAGCTCTGTTACTCAAGTTAGACTTTAACCTGAGCTTTATTTCAACACAATCTGAGCAGAAAGAGCTGAATTGTTTGGAACTAAGGCAGGTGAGATGATTTGTGTGCTTTAAAAAGTCCCTTACACAGAAACGTGCACCTTTTTTTTCAGCTAAACAAGACCACGAACGCTCGTTTTTATCACAGCATCCTGAAAATGTGCTGTTTAAATCCATTTTCTATACCATTTTGAAACGTTTTTGACTCTGTTTGCTCTGTGTCGCCATGGTAATTGCTGTACAATCCACCAACAGAGATACAGCTTTGGTATTAGCATAGAAATTAATATGGGGATGGGACAAGATCTCATGGCAGATCTAACGAGATTAAATTGCCACAAGATGAGGTAATTTATCTTGTGGTCTTTTTTTCCGTTTGGATTCAAATCTCATGTTGTGTATCGTCTAGTTTCATAAAGTCTGGGTCGTAACCTTCAGGAAAGAATACATTTTTTGGGGGGTTGCCTATTCAGAATCTACATGTAGGTCTTATTCCTTTTATTACTACATATATGTGTGAATTGGGATTTTCTGTGCTCACAAAAATGAAAACAAAGCACAGAAACAGTTTAAATGCTACGCTTAATGTCCAAATTATGGATGCCATTTATTGCTGGTTGAATTACTGTTTTTCATTGTTTAATTTTCATTGTTTCATTGTTACCTTTAATAATAATGTTTATTGACTTGCGGTTTTTAAAAATATGGGTCACCAGGAAAAAAAAAAGTCTGGGAAATACCGATCTAGTGGATATTGCGCCTCGTCTCAATAATATAATTTGGCTACTAACAATTTCTGCTAATGCAAAGGTTGGTTAATTTTGTAGTGAAAATAATACAAAAGCTGAAACGATTAGAATACATTTGATGTATAGACTTTCAAAATCAGTGGAGGGTCCTATGACTAAATGGATTAGGACTTGTGGACTAAATATTTAAGATTTAAGATTAGGGTTAGTGTTGGGTTTTTTTTTTTTTGGGTTTTTTTTTGCTTTTTTGGGGTTTTTAGAATGGAATTTTTTTAAACTAAAAAAAAAACAAAACTCCTCCAAAGTCTGCCAATCTCTGTCCACCATCGACACACACACCACTTTCATATAAGGCAACGATGAAACTTTTTCCAAGTAAGAATTGATCGTCTGACCTTCTGGTTGTTGAACCTCATGGGAGCGTTTAGCATTGTGGATGCCTGTGCAGTTTTTTGGGTTTTCACTGTGGGTGAAGAAAACCGAGACCGGAGGGGATAGTGTCCGATAGGACGACCTCCAACGAGTCTGAAGATCAACATTGGGCATGATACAATACAGAAATTATCATGGTTAAAGTAATTGCAGTTTTGCTGACAGTTTAAAATTGTATGCACACAAATAATTATACTTTTAATTTTACAAATAAGTTATATTTATAGAGCTGTACTTTGTTGTGAGTGAAAACAGCAATGATCAAGAAGAAAACATCAAGGATAAGTATCTTTTTCAGCGCATTCCGGTGATAAAATGGCGATTATTTCAGCTGAATAACCCCCTAATGAACACACTGTACAGACATCACGCTTTTTATTCCCACAGTAATGCAGATTTATTTTACCACAATGTCATCGCTTATACAACATAAACACATCCTATTATGTGCTCCCCACTTATCATCTGTAAACCAACTAACAAACATACCCCAATTAAGGCTTAAATGTATCACTGCCATCATTACCATCTGAATAACCCATACAGTTTACTGCATTTTTTTTACGCAGAGGAAGTTCAAATGTCCATCTGGTCCACTTCATTATCTTCATTGTATTGCAGATTGAGTATTAGCTTTGATTGGTGGTCCATCTTGGAGCTCTTGGAACGTAGCGAGAAATGATACATTCCAATTATTGCAATGAATGTTTGTGCGTCAGAAATTCCGGCTGTGGAGCTCGTTCTTCTCCGTCTTTTACTCATACGGAGCTAAACCAAGGCCAAAACATGGAGGTTAGATCTATATATTTAATGCAGATTACTCAAAGGAAGTGAATGTAAGATTTAAAATTCAATGAACATGACCTAAGTTTTTCCCTAGATACGAGGCGGAGATGTTCAAGAGATGCTCATTTATTTTTAAAGCGCCCATATTACGCTATTTTCTGATCTGTTATAATGCTGTTTCCTCGTCAAAAACATACCAGGAGCTGCGGTTTGTTTCATTCACACTAGTTCTCACCCTGTTCCACCTTGTGATGTCATGAGGTAATACAGGAAGTGGTCCACTGTGTCTTGAAACAGAACGGTACTACTCTGTACACCTTCGCTAGAATCGTATGAATATTTTCAGACCAGGAATTGCCGATCTGTACTGAATAAAAAGGTAAAATGTCGCTGTTAACTTAATTTCATGACATCACAAGGTAGAACTGAGCATTTTGAGCTTTGGAGATGCAGACATACAGATAACGCATGTATATGTTTTGTTTTATGATGAGACAACACTATTCAGATTTTTTGGTTGGGGGTCCATCACCTGCCTGTTTCTATGGTTATGTCATAGCTCTGTTTGGAATGTTCCACAGTATGACTTTATACAGCCTTACATTCATTAAATTAAAGCCCAAATATACCGTAATTTCCGGACTATAAGCTGCTACTTTTTTCTCGCACTTTGAACCCTGCGGTTTATACAACGGTGCGGCTAATATATGGACAAATTATTTGTTTTGCAACACAGCGGATGCGCAAGTGCAGAAAACGTTGCCGTCTGTGCGGTGAACACATGGATCTTGGGTTAAAATGAAGTTACAGCGTTAGTTAGCGATGCTGTCAGCGCTAAAACAGTTTATCCCTGTGTAATAAAATATGTGATGATGCTAAATGAACTTTAGTCTGGGGGACACGTCTTACCCGTGTGCGTTTAATGCAGATGAGGCATAAATGACGAGAAGAAACGTCTCAAACTTCAGTAGCCGAAC
Source organism: Scartelaos histophorus (assembly GCA_000787155.1). Classification (NCBI taxonomy): domain Eukaryota; kingdom Metazoa; phylum Chordata; class Actinopteri; order Gobiiformes; family Gobiidae; genus Scartelaos; species Scartelaos histophorus. Next base: position 7,534 of record KN500377.1, on the reverse strand, counting down.
ATCCACTCAGACCTGATCCATAACCTGCCCCCGGGAGAGTCTGAAATCTGCTGAAATCCTACGAGACTCCGACGAGATCCAAGACCCGACAGCGTCTCTTTGTGCAGGAGACATGTGCAGTAGAGACGGGGAGAGACGGGGGGATGTGCAGAGGAAGAACCTCGTTTGATTGGGTTTTGAACAGTTATTTTGTGCTTCATGCACACACCCTCCACATGGAAAACACACGAAGAAACGCAGATGATGCAGCTTTTAAGTTAAAGGCAACTGATCTGAAGAAGGATGTAGAGCTGCTGCTGTAAACTCTGCATCAGTGAGTCGATGATGAGACGGTGACGACAGCAGCGCGACGAACTGACTCATACAGACGACAAACACTTTCAGAGGCAATAAAAGCAGATGCCCAAACTTGAAAACATTCTTGAAGAAGTGGACACCTGCGGCTTATATTCAGGTGCGCTTTATAGTTCGGAAATTCGTATGTATTCCTTTGCTCCCGTAGTCTCTTTTGTTTTTGCTTATGTTTAAATCCTGTCCGTGAGGCCCAGACCCAGACTCGCTGGAGCAGTGACTGCAGGACGGAGGCTGGGTTGGGTTATTCATGCAGTTGGATTGGCCAGGCACATTTCAGCCCCGCCAACTGTCTGCCGCCGAACACCCTCCTGACAGCTTGCTATTTCGATGTTTCAGTTTGGTTGAACCACTTTGAGATTCGCTACGAGTTCAACTTTGGTTATGTTATCTTTTGTTGTACTTAGTTAGGGCTCAATAGTTCATTTATTTTGTCTTAACACTTAACTTTAACTTGTATTTTCTTTTCACTAAGGCCCGACTGATATGGATTTTTTGCGAGCGATATGATCCCGATAAAATATGAGTTGAGTGGTGTAAAATTCACTGTAAATCTTCATTTGATTATAAAACTAAAGTTTGGCTCTATTGGATTTTAAAGTTTAGTTTGTTTAGGCGACATTTACTGTTATTCTGCCTCTTTACATATTTAAAGACAGTAGGTCAGCCTAATGGCATTTTTGCATGACATTATAGCCAGTAAACAAAGTAAAAACTACCACTTTCAGCGGTTAATACATGCACAGCACAGTAATTAATTATAAGCGCAAATGGCAATCATTCACACTTTTATTCACAGCTCATTTACATATCAATGCAGGTCCAGTCACTCTACAGTCGCCAGTGTCGGAGAAAACAGGCTGTTTTTGTGTGGGAGCTACAGCAGATAAGAGCAAACCAATGAGAACCAAAAGTAGCTTCAAAACCGACACATTTGCAGCACTCGCCGCTCACACTTGCTCTTCCCGGATCACAAGTCTTGACAAATAAGTGATTGACTCAAAACAATTGTCGGTAAAAATAAAATCCAGCATGTTGACTCCTGCATGTGTCTACAGGAGCATTTAAAGCAGCACCTCAGTGTTCTGTGGATGTGGATCTATGGGCGTAAACAAGAGGACGTGAGTGATGTGCCTCCGGGGGTGCGTTCAGGGGCAGTACGGCGTCAGACACAAATTACTCCACAGATAAATCCTGATGCGGCGCCACATATTAGAACATTTATCTGTCTGTAAATTGGATTCTGTGGACATAATATAGAGAGTCTAAACTTTATAACGAGGTATAACACGCCCACGTGAACTCAAGATTTAGACCGATAGCCGATATGTCTCCAAGTGCCCATATCGGCTGATAATATCAGTCAAATGATATATCGATCGGGCCCTCATTTCCACTTTTTTTTAATTCTATCTTACTCTGTTAGTTAATAAACAACACAAAATCTTCATGGAGACCAAACCAGACCAGGTTACACCCTCTTTGCAAGGGGAGGAGGGAAGATCTGACCTGGTCTGGTTTGGACACAAAAAAAAAAACAAAAACATTTGATGGACCCTTCACCGGAAAAAAGGGGTCATTTTTGCATGAAAATACACAACTCTTCCTGACCGAAGATCCTGTCTCGATACCATTTTACATCACTGCACTTCAGTTTACCACTTTGGCACTAAAAAAACGGATCAAACGAGGAGGACAAAGTCGGCCTTCATACGTCCACCATCTTGAAAGCACTACTGCACTCAGCCACCGCCGATTCTTATCTGTCCCTCCACCCATTCTCCGCCATTATTTAAAGTTCCACTGTCTCCCTCATCCCTCCCACAACCCTCTCCTCTGCAATGGTGGCTCTCTTCTTTCCATTAACCTTTAAGAGATTGCGCGGAGAAAAAAACTTTGACCATAAAAATAGTCTTTAAGTGGTCCTGTTTGCCGTTTTGTAGTCTGTGAAAAAGCCCAGTTAAAGTTTACGACGGTTATTATCAATTACATGGGCGAAGACTGACATTTAAGTTTTTTTATTTTAATATATATGTGATTTTTTATTTATTCACAGATGTACCAAAGTCACACCAAAGTCTTTTTAATTTTATATATATTTTTTTTTGCATTTTGTACCTCATATGTTGAACAATTCTCCTTAAAATGTGCATTGTGTAACTTTTCTGGTGGAGGGTCTGAATTGTCTGTCACATGCTTGTTTCTATGGATATTTCTGTCTGTAATGTTCCACAGTGTGACATTAAACAGCTCTACTTTACATTTATTCAATTACAGGTGGTTTTATAGCTCAGAAATACCTAGAAAAACAAAACAAGCATTCTGACTATGAACGGGGTCGCCTCTCCTCCGATCTGACCTGTAACTTAGTCTGATATGATCTCCATGAAGATAAAAACATTTAATGCCATACTGTGAAACATTCCAAATTAAGCAATAACTTTTCCATGAAAAAAGTATCTGAGCACAATCTGCTGGAATATGTAAAGGTGCATTGTGTAACTTTTCTGGAGGTGGGTCTGTCAAATGCTTTTCTCCATGGAGATGGTATTGGTTTGTCGGGAATGTTTCACAGTCTGGTGTTAAACCTTTCTATCTTCATGCATGGAGACCAAACAAGGCAGGTTACAGGTTAAATCTGTGGAAAGGCGGTCCCGCTCACAGTCACAATATCAGTTTTTCTAGTTAGAAAACCTCATGGCAATTTACTTTTTGGCCCTTTTTGAGACGATTTTTCAATTGTGCGTCTGTTTTTGGGCCGATGTTTGGCTTAATCCTGGTTCATGTCGTATACATTGGGTAACGATTGGAACCGATTAATACCTCACAACCAGCTCCCGATCGGCATTCGTAGGTCGAAAGAATATCAAACCTGTCTGAGATCACGTCGCCTCTAGTGAGGGTTTCGCGCTGTTGAAGTTTGTATAGTGTGAGAACATGAATAATGAGCTGTGAACTTTTACACCCTGCAATTTGGTCTTTGAGCTGGGGCTGAGTGAAACTATCAAGTGAGTGTATGCCTGGCTTAAAGTAGAGCTGTTTAATGTCGTACTGTGAAACATTTAAAGCAGAGAAACAAGATGGTGACAGACCCCCAATCGAAAAGTTACATAGCGCACGTTCATACACCTTCAACTTCACACACTTTCATCGTTTTTCCCCAACAGTGCAGCGGTTAAACATAAAATGGACTAATTCAAATGAAAAGGTAGTTTAACCCAACTTTACATATGATGACCTTTTTTTGTCCTTCCCCTCAGTGCGCTGCTAAAACTTCTCAAAATCCGGATAATCTCCACAGCTATTAACTCCACTAAGTTGATATGCAAAAACCCCATTCAATTACAGTGTCTATCTCCTCTGACAGTTCAAATACCCATAATCCTCTGCTCTGTCACAGTCTTTTCTTCTACACGTTTTATCCGCACAAGATAGTATTAGTATTAGTGCGCTGAATATAAGGCATTAGATTTAGATTTGCTTACACAGCCCTGACCATGACTTATACTCCAGGTACAGCTCATAAATCACACAGGTAGAAGGAAGGAGAATACAAATATTGGGTACGTAAGTTCTGACAGGTAATATTGAAGAGTGAAAAGCAATATAATTTATGAGTAGGGAGCCAGCGCTTTATCGATTTTGCTCTAGTGATGTATGTAATATAGATTGGATGGGAATCAAGGCTTTGTGAAATACATCGTGCTTGTTTCTAACCTTAAAATGTATTTATAGCATACTTTAAAAACAAAATCCTACAAAACATAACAATTAAAAACAAAAAACAACAGAAATTTGGGGGCCCAGAGAAAAAATGGGCCCCTCTCTAATATAAATTAATAGTGAGATGGTCCAGTTCTGAATAATTTAAATCCAACTTGATGTAAAAATATTCAGAATACAGCACTGTGACTGGATTATATTTGAATATGTTATAAAATACATGTTCAAATAAAGTATTCAGTATTCTGTACCGATTTTCAAGCATTTTCAAAGTATTCTTCCAAGTGTTGTAGCCAAGACGGTACTAATTGAGACCAAAACCTGTCCGAGATCACAGGATCCCGAGACCAAGACGAGACCAAGAGTTTTAAAAGTCGAGACCAAGACAAGACCAAGACCATGGCCCATCAAGACCAATTCAAACCCATTTTTGTCATTTCCAACATTTATTTGTGTTTTACAGTTATTTTGGCATTTATATATAGATGTTTTCATAAATCTATCACCATTTTATCTGATTAATGTTAATTTAGGCGTCAAGGCACCAAGAAAACTGTACTGCCCTGAGACAAGTTAATCAAGTGTTGTTTTTTCAAGTTTACAACATTTACAGTTACATTATTTTAGTGGTTTTGCGGTGATATTTAGGAGCCTCTGCACATTTACCAGCTACACTGAAAGACAACACTGAGTCCAAGTGCTATCAAAACCAAGGTAAGACCTAGTCAAAATGCACTCGGGTCCGAGACGAGACCAAGACCAAAAAAAAGTGATCTTGACCGGTTCAGCTGTCGTCATTTACATCTGAATTACTCATACGTTTTACAACATTCTTTGCAAGGACAAGGACGCTGCACGCATTAAACCACTATTGTTAAGAATATGCGAAATGCCTGGTCCAATCTATGCATTCCTGGAAGTCTTTTGTTATTGTAAGTATTGGTCATCGCTATCTGTAATACAAGTGTCCCATACATCTTATTATCCCCATTGTATTGCTGGTTGTGCATTAGCTCTTTTTGAAACACTTGGAATGCTGGATAATGCAATCCAATTAGAGCCTTGTACTTCAGTGGGTTTCATATTCTCCAGCGACTCACGCAATTTTCCACTTCAGTTAGAACATATTCCTTTTCCAATTAGATGTTTTCAAAATAATGTACAAGAATTCCAGTATTCTTAAATGCAGAATATGAAAGCAGTGCATCAATCAGTTTTTCTTCTGCCTTTGGGAATATATTTTATCTGAAAATACTGTGAAAATTGTGTGAATAAAGTATGAAAATGTCTAAAGCGCAGATGCAACCAGATCAGTGGGATAAACGAACGCACGTAAAAACCTTTAAGATTTTTACATTGGTTAGTTTGTCTGTAGTGGCATCCATAGTGTTCGGCTCGAGTCAAATGAAGCTCATCAAGGTTTGCAGCTAAGGGGGGAAATATGGGGTTTAGGGCTGGGAGATACGGACAAAAATGTATGTTTTTATATTTAGATGTATATTTCCCATAGTGTTGGGCCGTTATCGGCGTTAACGTGCTGCGATAATGTGGGACAATATAAAAAATATCGCCGTTAATCTATTCTCAAAGTTGGGCAGGGAGCTGGGTCTATATTAAGTGAACTATGATGACTTTCACCTTTAGTGTGGATGTATACCTTGCCGAATCGCACTGTAGGGGGCAACAAGTTTTCCAACACCACACGCCAACATGGTGCAGCTACGAAGCCGCCGGCTTTGCTTCAGGGAAAATTCATTTTTAAAAAGCTTCCCAATGGAGACATGGACAAGTCTAAGGTTGTTTGCACTTTATGCAATGCAGAGTTAGTTTATTGTAGGAGATCTACCAGTCTCAAGTACCACCTAAACACAAAGCATCACTTAACGAACGCTCAAGCACTGAAACACCGGGGAAGAGTCGCTGTCAGCGCAGCTCTATCAGACAAGCTAACTAATGCCGCTTGTCTCTCTGTACCTGCTACAGTGATCCTCGTCATCTTGGTCTTAAAACTAAAAACTTTTGTTTTCGCTCATTTGTTAGTCAAAAAAATCCTATTCATAACATAGGCTCCTGTAACATCAGAGCTTCATCTCAGCGGTGCTGAACACTGTGGGTGACATCACACTCGGTTAGTCCACTTTTTTATACAGTCTATGCTGCCGACCCATCAGCGTCAATCTAGATTTATCTAGATTAATTTAAAAATGTCAATGAGATGAAACTAGATTTAAAAAATGAATCTATGCCCACCATTTATTTCCCACTATTTAGGTGTAAAGTACATTCTTTCCCTTTAGGCTACTCTATTATGGCTGAGCACAATCATTTTAATTGACTTACTACAGCAAATAATAAGTCTAATTAGTCCACTTCTCATAATAATCTTTCTTATTATGTAGCTTTTCTGTTGTTTATGTAGTGCTTGTGTAGTTCTGAGGTAGTGTTCATTTTAAAGCAGGTGGAAAAGGAAAAAATGGTACTCAAACAACAGCACAGGGTACAGTGTAGCCATGTGTTAACCCCCGATGCTAATAATTTGGTTCTTTAACAAGCTTTTATGAGAGAAATTACAGCCCACAGGTTCCTTTATGGGGACACAGCGTGGTCAGTCAGTCTGGGACATTTTCTGAGTGCATTTTGCAATAAACGTTGAGTAACATGAGACTGTCTGCAGCGGAGATGGAGAAAAAAGCTAACGGTGAGCAAAATAAAGCCTCAGATAAATCCTGGATAGATGTTCCTGCAGGTCCCGGTGGACAGTGGATTTCAGTCCAGCCTCTGAGAACAGGACATGAAGACAGATCAGCCTGTGAGACCAGCACAGTCAGACTCTGTGCCCTGTGTGAGAGGACGAGGAGCCGGGGACATAAACAGGCTGAGCAGCTCTATTTTCACATGATTACATTATATTGATATTTATGACGAGGCCAAATTTATGCCTTGTGCAAAATTGTACTGATATATTTAAAGTATGTCACAGAGTGTATATTATAGCACCCAAGGAGAGATCCGGAGAGAGGCATCATCAGCTCATTCCTCTGGTTTAGCAGGCAGGTTCTGAAAGTAACGCTGTCAATCAAAACTGCTGGCAGTTTGTAAGTTCACATGTGAGCTGCTGCAACTGGGCCAGATAATTACCCAATCACAGAGCAGCGTTGAGGTTTTGGTGGAAGTCAACGGTGAAGATTCCAAACGAGCCAAAACAAACATGGCGTTGTCGGCGGACGGATGTGTGCTGCATTCTAATGTGCTCCGGACTCGGGAAAACCGACCTCGAGAAAGTGCAATGGAAAAGCCAATCCAACTATATTTGTATATCACATTTATAAACCAAACTGTTTCCAAAGTGCTTCACACAGCAATGAAAAGCATCCAACTCCATAAAGTCAGGCGAATCATGTTAAAACCAAAGGGACTAATAAAAATCAATAGATAAAAAAAATAATAAAATACAATAAAA
>KN500374.1:32178-44420 GCA_000787155.1 Scartelaos histophorus | reverse complement strand
TTATATTATATTATATTATAATATATTTATATTATTATCATAGAATTGCATGTACACCTATTAATTTAGAATGCATTAAGCTGGCCTTTGAAAATATTATTTGACCATGATTTTATTTGATTCATTGCTCAGCAAAATAAAATGATAACTTCTTGAGAAACAAAAACTAAGCTAAAATGAATACTCTGCAGCTTCTTTTTAAAACACGCAGTCCTGTGTTCTCCTGATAAAGGTGGAAAAATTAGATAAGCACATTTCATGACCACAAAGTAATATTGACCTACAGTGTAAGGAAAACAGACTCTGAAAGAAACATGAGAAGGGTTATGAAACATTTTTACACACTAACAGCTCAGGTCAAAGGTCAGAGATCCACTGCAATGTGCCTGCGGTGCTGGTAAACCCAGGTCTATCATTCAGTTGACTGATACACAACACATGGTGCTTCAGTTATGCACAAATAGAAGCATGTGTTTTATTATTTATTTTATTTAGCAACAAACTCTTAATAACAGAGTGTATAGCTAAATCATGCCCAGTAGGGTTACTTAAAGATATGCAAACAAAATAAAACGCAATAGCAATATGTTTCTGATGAGGTAATACGATAGGACCTTTAAATACAATGTGCAAATCTTCTTCGCAGCTAATATAATTTTCAGCATTATCAAAGAGAAAAAGTCAAATGAGAAATTGAGTTAAGTGTAAGTGTCTCTTGTTTTTGGGCCTTAGTTTTCTTCTGTCATGTATTTACCAATGTCGTCTTCTCAATTAAAACATCTCTTCCTTTCACAGTACATATTCTCCTGGGCCACAGCACAAACAACCACATCAGTACGACATGTGACAGTGAGGAGAGGGAGGAGCTGCAAGAATCTCAGCAGCAGTAAATATAAATATTGTAGTGGAAAAAAGAGAACTGCAACTATATCTGGCACAAGTAGCATTTTGTAATCAACTCGTGTCACAATACTAAAATTTCACAGTTAACTTGCAAAACTGGATACATTAATACCACAACTGCAGTTTCATAATCTGGGGCTACACATTTATAGCCATGCCAAATATAGTGAATGAAAAGATAAATACTTTTCATTCATTCTATATTTCTGTGTGGCAATATATCACGCTCCAACAGGGGTCCTCCTTATGTAAATAAACATAAGCAAAAATATATATATTAATGAAAAAGGCCTGATACACGATAACTGATTTTGATAATAATATTGATAAAAGCATAATAGGTTTACCATATATTGACAGTATTGTGTTTTATTAGCTTAGCATTATGCAACTAGAGGGGATAGAAGCACTAACTTGGTAAGGGAATTACTCAGCATTCCTCTATCATACCATGTTGGAGCAGAGGTCCCACAGAAGAGCTGTTGCAAGGAGCCCAGCTTTGATCCCCCCCCTCCACATCCACAACACATGGGGCTGATGGGAGAGGAGCTGCCTGGGGAGAGGGAGGCCTACTGGGACCAGGGCAGGCTCGTGTCGTGACTTCAAAGGTGCACACACATAGATCTATATTAGTTGTTCTAAACATTCTGGGGGCATATCTCCAGTCTACGTGTGCATATTAATCACCAGGGTGTTTGATGTGTAGCTCGCTTACAGTACAGGCCATACATACAAACAGGGTGTCAAATAAAGGTTATTTCTTTAACTTGTCAGATTGCTAACATTAAGAGCATGCAGCTGACTAGTGTGACCCAAAAGTCAAAATGTCCAGTGTGTACTCATTCAATCAGCCTCCCACATGAGTGAAGCCATGACAAGAAGAGGGCAAAATATTTTAAAAAATCTATACTGTTTGGAAATAAAAAAAATTAAAAAAACAGAAAATATCAAAAATATAATCTATAATAGGGATCACAAGTTTCTTCACAATTAATTGCAATACCTGGCTGACAATTTTTGCAAATGATGCCATCAACATCAACATTACCTGGGGTGTGATGATAATTGAAGGTACTACTCAGTCTTAAGCTCTTTAATCTGAGCTTTTTTTTTAACACAAAATTCAATATAACAATATCACAATTAAATATATTTAAATATGAATATATAGGTGATATATTGTACATGATATTCTCTTAAAAAGAACAAAAATATGTTACTATAGTATTTGCCAATAAATCAAACGTTCCACATTTCCTGATTCCTGATTTCCTGATTGCTTTCAGTAAGAGCTGTCCCAGATAATGATAATGCGTACTACTATAGCGCAACTACCGTTCATTGTATAGGCAAATACTTAACTATATGTGACAACAATAGTGCTGAGTGCCCATGGCTAAAAAAATATTCAGAGAGAAAACAATGTTGAAATGTTTCTGTTTAGCCTTGGTTCAGATTTAGTTATATGTTCTATTGTGCAGACTGACAAAATACACTAGAGTGGTTTTATGTTTCAAGAATACAAATTATAGCAAAAATACTCAAATCAGACAAGAGATAGAGACACGGAGCTACATCAAACAGCCTTGGGGGTGCGCAGTGCTGCTTTAAGAAGATTTATGACTGGATAAAAATTACTTCCATTTTCTTCATCCTTGTATGGCAGGACGACTTTACAAACAGTTGCAGTTTTGACCTTAGGAAGTCGCACAGATACGTCATGCTGCAGTGTGGTTGTGTCAGGTCCTGCTGGTAGCACAGGTGCTCAAATCCACACACCCAAAATAACACTGGCTCGTGCTCGGACTCTACCTTAGTCCAGTAACGGGCAAAGATACAAATACAAAGCCATACATATGCACAAGAGCTCACCACCTGAACCTCCAGCTGTCCCCCGAGGTCCCTCTGTGAGTGTGATGCCTATAGGTCAAAAGAACAAGAAGAAAGGAGGGTTGAGCTAATGCAGACAGGTGTGTAGTTGAATTTTGTTTGTGTGTGTGTGTGTGTGTGTGTGTGTGTGTGTGTGTGTGTGTGTTGTGGCTCGCTTCCAAAGTAGTACAGTGCCCTTAACCTAAATAAAGTCTGCTTATCTTTGCGTAACCTTGACTGCCTGTTCTGTGCTAGCAATGAGCACAAGCTGTAGTGTTTGTACAGAACACCTTTAATGTCTCAGGGCAAACTGTGGAGCAGGGAGGTGGGGCGTATATGAACATTTTGAGCAGGATCCATGTAACTACAGCTTCATGTTGCAATGAAAACGAGCTTAAGTCATCTGCTTTATCTAAGAGTCCACGCTTGCTTGAGATTGGTTAGAGCTGCCTGTCAATCTCTCTGAGGCTGACTGACAGGAAGGGAGTAACAGAGGAAAGGCAGATGATAGTCAGTGAAGGAAGAAGTAATCATTTTTGTTACTTATGTAAAAGTACAGATACTGGAGCAAAAAAAAATACTCAAGTAAAAGCATTACATGGAAAAAGTACCAGATTAAAATATGCATAAATATGTACATAAAGAGTAAAAAGTAAAATTATTTCACAAAGATTTTGAAATAAAACTTTAAATGAAGAAATGTTGATAAAGATTTGTATTTTGTTTATATTTTTTGTAGCCGTTTTAGGTCTCAGACAATAATAAAAAATCCTTTTACTTTCCAGTGTAGTTCAGAAATGTAGAGTAGAAAGTACAGATACCTGCTCTCAAATGTAGTGAAGTAAGCATTAGGGCTGGGCGATATGGAGCAAAAAATATATCTCGATATATTTTGCTATATCTTGATATACGATATATATCTTGATATCTGTACAGGAAAAATAACACCCCTAAAACTACAGCAAAACCAAAAATGTTGAAGCAAAGAAGTTTTATCAGTTCATATAGGAAGGTGTAGGAAAGTGCTTCTGCAACATTAAAAACAAAATAGAAATCTCTGTAATTTAACTGTAAAATAAAGGAAGAAATAAGCTCCTTTAGCAGAGGAAGCTCGGGAGGTTCCTTATTTTATTAGATCCATGTTCCTCACCAGCATTAAGGAGGTTTCCCACAAGCCACTGCGCAGATCAAACCCAACGTTTCCAAACACTAATGTACAAGTAAAACTGCAGCAGATTCTTCATTTAAACCTTCAGCATAAGCATAAATCAACTTTACATTATTAAACTTTACAACATACAAACAATAAAGACTACAGAGCCACATCAGCCTGGTTGAGATTATAATGTGTTTAATTCAGCTTTGCGCTTTTGTCACTTTTGTTGACGTTTTACAGAAACTAAACTTAAAACCGCATGGCTCATTTGCATAAACTAAAAGCGCTGAATAAAAAGTTTGCTATCAGGACACAAGGAGCTGTAAATGGTGGGAAAGGTTCATGGTGCTAGAAGCTTTGGTTAACACCAATTTTCAGCATTTAGAGACGAGTTGTGTTTCCTCCTGTTGAGGCGCCTCATGTTGAGACACGCGAGGGGAAGAAAGGTGAAGAGACGAGGGCAGAACAGAGAAGGAAACAAGCGAAGCGGCCAAATCAGGATTACACATAAGCACCATATCGATATATACGAAATGTTAAAATCCATATCGAGTTTTAAAAAGATCTCAATATATTCAATATATTGAGATATCGCCCACCCCTAGTAAGCATATCCACTTTAAAATCTACTTAAGTACAGTTTTTATTTTTTGCCAATATACCTTTTTTTAACTTAAGTACAGTACCACTACTAATACTACTTTACATTCCACCACTGGGTAGAATATGTGATTCAGTGTATGAGCATAGGCTGCTTTAAAGTGAAAAGGACTGAATCATAACTTAAGAAATTATCCAGAAAGGAGTAACCATCACAGTCTCATCTCAATGACTGCTTTATGGTCATGAGCAGCGAAGGACTTCTGGTCAAATTTGCCACATCATCGTGAGGTTTTGTTCCTTGTTTGTTCTTAGAGTTGTAACTGTAGCTCACATTTACTACTTTAAATGTTATACTTGTTGACTTTGCGTTGTTTCTCTGAGATTCACTGCTTCAGGGCCAACTGTAACCACTGTATAATTCTGCACCGTCATCGTAAACAGAAGTTCTCTGGTGTGAAAAGTTGGGTCTTATGACTTAAGATTACATCATTGTCCTCTAGCTAAATTATAGATTGAATTTGCTTTTTGTTGTGGAAGGTAAGACACATTGAAAATGTGTTTTTATTGTGACTTTTGTTTTACTATATATTAAGTAATAGAATAAGATATAAGTGTTTATGGAGTAACTATTTATAGGAATTCTTATAGCTTATTTTTCAAATGTTTTAAATACTTTAAATAGTTTTTAGTTACAATACCCACATGATGACACACGCTCTCTCTCTCTCTCTCTCTCTCTCTCTCTCTGTGTGTGTGTGCTACAAAAGCCATAGTGAGCGGTTATATAAGCAAGGTCATAAGGTCAGCGGCGCTAACACGGTGTAGTCACACCCAGTCTGTTAGCATTCCACACAGAGCCACAGTGTCAATACTCGACAGGCTGGAGACGTACAGGACACTGCCCTGACTGCAGGACCAGGCTCAGACATGTCACAAGTCCTCTCCTTGCCACAAGAAAGACAGCATAAAACTGTAAAACTCACCACATATTAATTTATGCTATAAAATACATCTGCGCATGCATGATGAGAATGTTAATGTGCACAAACCAGACATACGTCATATGAAATATATATTTGCTTATAAATACTACATTAAAATAAACTTTTTTATATTAGCAATAGCCACATTTTGTAATTCACTTTAATTTTATAGCACAGCAATTCCTATTTGATGACTATATACTGATAAACGTACAGTGATTAAGTAATATTGCATCCAACAAAAGCCAAGAGAGGATGACAAGTTGAAATTTGAAGCAATTTTGATACACTGAACAGCTTTGTATTAACTCACAACTTCTTCTTACGACCCCTTGTATATTGCTGATATTTTATGACTTATTTCTATTTTATTTTATTTTTACTTGTACATATACGTTTATAAGATTATGCCTTATTTGACAACAGTCTCTTGCTATTTTTGCTACTTATTTAGAATTTATTATTACCATTTACATTTTTTTTTGTTATTATAATGTGATGTGTGAGCTAGTGTGTCCAAGTAATTTCCCTTGTGGATCAGTAAAATTTGTCTAAGTCTACTACTTATTCTAACAGTAGGCTTTAGGGCCTGTTTGATTTACAATTACTTAGCACTTGGTGAAAATGGTCTTAGTCACAAGGATAGAAAGCACGAGGCTACAAACCACTACAAGGTCATCCTGTTATTACTTCATTTTAGAACCAGAGCAAATATAAAGAGCAGCCTCCAAAGCTCAAATAAAATGCTCGCTATGAATCACAGCCTCTGAGTCCCTTTTTATTGTTAAAAAAAATCACTCCATCGACAGATGGAGGTAAGCTGAGGTCAGGGGGTTCATCACAAGATCTCTACTGTACTGTGCTGTGCTGGATCACACATCGGCCCCATAGGCAAGAACATGCTAAAAGAGATTAGATGGCATAATTACAAGAAAATAGGAGGAGCAGGCACAAAAGTATTGGAGTTATAGAGGAATTGTGAGGATGATAAGCAAAAAAATACATATAATATTGAATGTATCGCTGTCCATGCAGTTAGTATCCTTTTTATCAAATACACATGGCTTTGAGACAACCAACTAAATCTAACCAAGTCTGTGGCAGGTGTAAACTTGGTCTAATTCAGGCCTAAAATAGGATTAAATGATCAATAACACATGGAAGGCTGAAATGAAATAAATGAAATCATTTTGAATTTTTTAAAAGGTGGTGAAATGATGAAAGCAATGGTTGTCAATCTTAAGAAGGAGCACTGGAGACCCAAGGAGAGCCAGTCCAAGTCTGGAGAAAGAGAGAGGATTTGGCATCAAGTTCAAAATAATAAATAACCTGCAAGAAATGAACTGTTTCAGTGGAAAACACAAAATTTTAGTACTGTGAAAGACAAAATTTTTCAATGAAAAGAAATCATATGAATGAAACAGTTCAGTGTTAATGTAGGAAACCATTTGGACATTTGGTTTTTGACCCATGAACTTTTCGATAACAATGTTTGCTGACTAAAAATATGTCTCCTGGAAATTTCTTCAGCCATTCTATGAAATGTCAGCAAGGAAAATAAATTGAAATGTTAGCCTAGAGGACACTGGTGTGATATACAGGTCTGAAAAGTAATGCTCAAATCAAGCAATTCACAAGAAAATAATAGAGCCAAATAAATTATTGCGGACGCCGCATTTGACTGTTGTCCCCATGACTCAGAGGGTTAGTAAGTATCAATTTAACTTTTGGTTGTGCTCCAGTCCTATTAAAAGACATGTAAAGACACAGTAGTTCTGGGTTGCAAGTACTTTACAATATATCTATATTATTGAATGTCTGTCCATGGATTACACTTTTGCAACATGAATCTTTGAACTGGAGCACTGGAAAGTCTGGTTTGGGGTTGATCAATCATTCTTCTAAAAAGGAGGATTTCGACACTGATCCAGACAGGGTTGATGTCATAATGACTTCCAGAGAAACTGCAGACCATTATGTGGAAATGCAACGGCTCATTTGACAAACCTTTCAATTTTTGACTATTATGAAATATTATAAAATTGTTACATTTGTTCAAGATATTTACAGGAGATTGATACAGACTAAAAACAATTGAACAGACATAAATAACCATCCAGGAGACAGTATTAATAAAGATAATTCTATTAAATATAGAAGCAGCCCCGTGCTAACTACTTTACCATGCCGTGTCCCATATGACGGACATGGATAAGGAGGATTAACAGTTACTCGACACCACAAAACCAGGACAGGAGAAAGAAGAATAGCAACAGTAGGGGCTGGGTGTGTGTCCTTATCACTGGAAAACATTAATGTTACAACTATGTGAGGATATTTACTTGGGCCAAATGGAAAGCATTTTTAAAAATAAGGAGAATTTCAACATATACACAAAAGTATAAGTAGTATACCTATATGTGCAGGAACCAGATCCAGCACATACATATAAACCAGGTCAAAAAGTTGTTTTTATGCAAGTGGAAAACTGAAAAGCACACTTCACATGTCTCATAGAATCTATGAAATACTGATCTACATGACATTACGCACAAGTCCTGGCAACTTATTTCAGATATCTGTCTCCAACCTGCCATTATACTGCGTCTATGACGGAGTCTACTGCGAACAGGGAAAGTTCCTGTAAAAGACATCAAAGTTAAAGGAATGCACTAAAAGAGTTATTTGGTGATGAGTATACTCATTTCTGTGTGGTCAGCTTTCTTCTCTACCACAGGTATTTTTCCTGGGCACAGCCCTGGGATAGGTGTGTGCACAGCTGAGCTCTGCTCTTTATGGGAGTTAAAGGTGCTTCTTGAGGATAAATGAGTTTTGAATAAGACTTCTTAATCTTTTTTTCCATGCAGTAATAATATGGAAAGTAGCGTCACTTTGTTTAGATATAAATGATAAGGCAAGCACGGACAACCAATGGACTTAAATCATATTTCAGTTTACAAAACACAAACAGTTTGTTTTCAGATTATATCATGATTTCATAATCTCCACTGAGGGTAAGACTTCCAGGACAAGACATGTTCTCCAAATTGATTATACAGTAAAGAAGTTTATTAGTGACTTGCACTCACCATATAAATCAGTAACAATACTGCCCCCAAACAGATTAAACATTTTGTAGAATATTGCATTGCCACTTAAAACACAACAAACTGTCTTCATTTTGGTATGACTTATCCAGTGACTCCATATAAATATAGGTGAAGCTGTCCATATAAAAACAAAATCATTAATTTATTTTAGGTTCAGTGAACATGGTTGACCACAGAGCAGATATAGCCCACCATGCCCCTGCTATGCCCCTGCTCAGCCCCCTCTGTGGTATCATGCCAGAGTCAGACACAGACCTGGGCAGGCTACAGTGTGACCTCAGATTAACCCCATTTATCTGTCGCTGCTCGTCACCTCAGCCCAGCCTCTGCTCTCATCCAAAACACCGGTCTGAGAGACGTCAGGGTCAATGAATCCAACCGCACTGAGCAAACACAACAGCAGCTGGATTGGAAAATTAAAAAACACATAGAAACATGCAAAACAGTCAAAGCATAATGCTTCACTTGTGCACAATTTTCAATATGTCAAATAAGAGGAAAGAGGTTTAGAAAAGTAGCTCAACAAAGACATGGGTAAAAAGATATACTTCCTACTACAATTGCAAAATACCAACTCAAGCTACTCCTACAACTCTAAATACTACAATCCTGTCCACATGGGGCAATTGCTTGCAAAATTACACAGTAAGTCAATAATAATCTCCATGGAGACAAGGAAGTGACACCACTAAGTTACAAGTCAGATCTTGAAAAGGAAGCCCAATGACAGTAAAAATGTTATGGTTTTCTAAAATACTTTTTAGCAGTAGGCCTAAATCAAATTAATACATGCAGGAGTATCGCTGAAGTGTTTCATTTAGTGGAACATTCCAGACAAAGCAATAACATCTCCATGGAGACAAGCAGGCAGTGTAGAAGAAAAGTTACATACCGTAGCTTTAAAGTGTTGCATGAGGACTAAAGTTAAAGTTTTTCTACCTCTTACAAATCAGTTTAATTGCCCAGCCCCACTATGAGCACACAAGATGACTGTGGTAGGTGCTGGTGGAAGACAATCGTGATACTGTAATTGGCAGTGGCCTAAAGGGACCCACTTGGCCTTATCTTTTGTCTATAGTAGTTTAAGCACACGTCTCTCACTGCCACGGCCAAATGTGCCTGTTCTAGTGGCCTGAGATTACTACATGAGCTAAAAGAAAGGCCAGTAATAATAGCTCGGGTCAGACAGACAGAGTGAGTCAGTCTGGTAGATGTGTATCGAGAAACCCAGACAAGCTCCTACTCAACTTAGCCAGGCATCCACAGCCCATGTCCAGGGAGAAGCGCGAGGTGCCAAGCCATAAGTACAGGCCCATCAGCCAACCAGAGAGACAGCCGACACCAAGCAGCTTTGTACCAAAAACACTGCAACTTTGTAAGAGAGAAAATAGTCACAGGGTTGACTTCAAACAGAGCGGCTTGACTGAAATGTGAGCGCGATTGTTGAAGCATAACTTGCATTTACAATTTGATGGCCAAGATCTATTTCATTTTCTTTTCTTTAAGAAAAAAAGTAAAGAAGAACAGAAGAAATGGAAAAGCTGAATAAAAATAAGTCATTAGTTGTTTCTTGTTGTGGCTGGTATAGCTTTCTTTATACTCTTGGCTACATAAAAATACTAGTATAACATTTATAGTAATTAAAGGGTTGCTAAAAGTGTTTCTCAGTAGCATTACTATGTTTGTTCTAAATACATTGATCCAGCTTTTTAATTTCTGGTAACAATGTTGATTCTATGGCTTTAAGAATCTGCTGTTACCTGGTACCACCCAAAAATAAAATAAGACAAAACTGATCCAAATGAGTGATGGGTACTTATAGAACAGCTTTGTGTACATTTATGTAACCAGTAAATAGTTAAATACATTCATATGACCAACCAGGACATGGGCTGAACTGATATTTGGAAGCAAATATCCAATCCAGAGAATATTTCAGAGAATATTTTCAGTATAGTATATATCTGATACCATGTAACTTCAGTGCATCTACTAAATACTAATGTAATATTTGAAGTTGCACATATTGTGAAACATACTGGGCCAATAATTTTTGTTGAAATTTTGCTTATTTCTTTTCAAAATTTCAGCACAGACCACTAATTTTATTATCTTGAAAACAGAAAAATATAACAAGAACAGTATTCTTGCAGTCTTCAATAATGCGGTGTGTTTTTCCAAAGTCAGGAGCAATGAATATTCTATAGTATGGAGATATTTAAGGACCAGTGCCCAGCCCCTGTGGCATGCGCCGGGCCTCACTGGGGAGTAAACAGTAGTAATGGATATCTAACATGTGCCAAGAACAACACTGGGTGGGTTTTGGTATTCCAGGGATTGTTTCCATCACGGGCCATTTTCCTGTTATTGAATTCCTTTCTCTCAATGCATATCCTCCTGGCTCAGGCTGCAGTAATTGTTGGTACTCTGAGGATTTCGTCTAGAGGCATTATACATTCAAGTAATTGATTAACAACATACACCATTGTAATTAAGGTAAAGGTATTTTGGCTATATTTGCAGTAACACTATTTCACTTATGGCTATTGTGTCTTTAAACAAGCATGTAATGAGCCTCAGTGGGGGGGCTTTACAGTGTATTGTGTAACTTTTCTCGTGCAGGGTTCATCAAATGTTTTTCTCCACTGAGATTGCTTTGTCTGAAACATGTCATAGTATGGCATTAAACCTTTCTATCTTGATGGAGACAAAATTAGACTAAGTTACAGCTCAGATCTGTGGAGAGGTGAACCTGCCTACAGTCAGAATACCTGTGCCCAAACCAAAAAGCTACAGCACGTACCTTTAAACTACTTTCTTTACTTTACAAATAGGTTTATGCTAAGTTTTCACTGTGGGCTCCATGCGACACAATTGTTCTTGGTCATCCACATTGTTATCTTATAGAAAAACATCTATAGAGAATAATTATATATATATTAGTTGAAATATGATATAAGAATTAGATATATGAGCGATTGTAGGTGGAATCATCATTATTTTGCATACTGCCAAACCTTGATTACACATAAATATTTAGATGTTTGTGTATGATTACCATAATGCACAGAACTGTATAACTTCTGGACTTTGAGGTATAATATAGATGTAATTATGTTCCTTTGAAGCTGGAACATTATATGAAACCAACAGAAATCTCACTAGTTAATACGTATCCATTAGGAGTGAATGAGATGCTAATGGCTGTGTAATAGCAGACCTCGCCGATGTATGCTTGGCCCTCATTCCTAGCATACTTCTTTCATCTTCTCTCCTCATTACTATCTCTCTGGCCCTGTCCCAGGTTGTCAGCTTATCCCGTCCCAGGCCCAAAAGCGCGATGGGGAGGAAGAGAGGAATCTGCAGGAGCTGTCCGACTGCCAGTCACTGTCAGCTGTGCTCTGTAATCCTCTGCTGCCTCCGATAAGGATAAAGCTAAGGCCGCTATGGGCTAACACAAGAGCCCGAAAGAGCGAGGAGAAAGCGAGAGACTGAAAGATCATGTAAAAAAAAAAAAAAGAAAACGCAAAAGAAGTGGACAGAGACATGGAACAGACTCAAGACTATAACATAGAAGAAAATGTGCACGACAAATAGAGGAGAGGAGGACACAAAAGG
>KN500374.1:13055-32100 GCA_000787155.1 Scartelaos histophorus | reverse complement strand
ACAGGTAATAGGGCTAAAAATAAGGTGCAAGAGAAGTTTCGTAAAGCTCATGAATAAATTTAGTGCTGTTCAAAATCCCATTACTACAATATTACTACTAAAAGATCCAACTTCTTCAAGGATAAACTTATCAGGCATACCATAACACTGAGATGCACATATCCATATATCAAGACTTGAATAAATATACTGGTTTAATAATGTGTTTACTTTATCCCCTGGCCTAAGTATGCAAAAATAGCGCTGTTATATGGTATACTAAATTAATGCTTAAATAAAAACATTGATTAGCTGACTGAGGGTTTATAGTGTGGTGCTGACAAAATCAATTATTGCGTCTAACCCAAACTGCTCAAAGAAGATCATAAGTTCACAAGTTCACAAACAAAAAATGGACTTTCAAATCTCCTAACTCTATCAATCTTTTTTGCTGTTACAATAAATGCATTTGTTATTTGTAATTTTTGGTCTACTAAGACAACAGTGACTGATTAAAGAGCCCATATGATACTATTTTTCGATCTATGTTATAATGTTGTTTTCGCCTCACATGTTAAACACACAAACCTTCCGTATTTCGTCTGAGCTCTTCTCTCAAACTAAAACACTGTTCCACCTCGTGATGTTTTTAAACTCCATACAACTTCCCTAGAGTCATTTAGATCATTTCAGCCCTGTAATGAAGTAAAAAGGTAGGTGTTAACTTAAAAACTACCACTAGATAACATTACAAGACGGAACATTTTTATTTTGATGAGGTAACTAAATTTTAACATGGCTTAAATCTCACAGGAGTCAATGTTGCATGATACAGGACCTTTAACTGACTAAATGACTAAAGGCTCACAGTTCAAGGCATGATATTGGCCCGTGCTGTTGAGTGTTGATACTGACAAAGATTACATTGCAATATTTCCTTGTGGGAGAAAGAAACAGTTATTGCACCATTCATGATACAACACAACACTAAAATGCAAATCCGAATGAACAGACACATGCCAAAACTCCAGCTACTTTCCCTGTATAGACTCGACTTCAGTCATTTACCTCACCCTCTCAAGTCCGGCTCTTTAAAAGTCTCCCTTTGCTACGAATATGATGAAATATGAATCAATGCAAAGAGATCACAGGACGAGGCTTCTGAATTAACTCCCACACTCTGCCTTACATCACATGTGAAAGAGAGAGGGGTTCAAGTATTTCTACTTTGGTTAAATTTATGCAAGACTTCAAAATGTGCAACAGGGAAACTGGTTATTTAGTGGTCTGTCATCACCACATTCATCTAGTCTGGACTTCAGTGCCGTCTGGCCTTTCAGAGCAACACAGCTGTAGATCACATCAGGGACCAACTCACTAAAAGTTATATTTCCTCTTTTTGTTATGTTTTTTTTTTACGTTGCTATTGAGCCAAGCTGCTTTTATCGACCTTGCCGTAAAACTAAATTTGTAGGAACCGTCCGTGCTCCCACTCCTGTGTGTCTCCCTCATTCTCATTCACACACAGGAACAGTACAGCCATTCAGAAGATTAGTATTGATCCGATTGCCACTTCACATCCAGGATAGGGAGCGTCAACATAGAGTCACACGAGCTGAAAATTTACACAGGGCTTTTTGGCGGACATAATTGCAGCTATTGAACAACAAAACAATTTAACTTAAACTCCGAGCACTTCAAATGCCACGTTTGATTACTGTTAAATATTAGTGTTTATTATGCTTAATGGGCCCAAACTCAAGCACCCGCGTTTTGACATACTTTAAAAAGCAGAATTTATTTCTTTAGTGATCAGAGTGGCACAGTACAGTTGCAAATTAGGTATATACAAACAAATAAGATGTATATATTCAGTCAGTGTGTCAAATTTTCCACATCTGAGTATCTAAGTATTTGCTCACTGTCCTATAAAACCCTACCTACTCACGTGTAACAGGATTGTTTTAAAAAAAAAAAAAAACATATCCAAAACAACCCCTACCAATCAAAACTAAAATTGTTACAAATACATTACAAAAATGATGGTGTGGCTATATATATAGGAACTGGTGAAAATTACATTATAATGTCTAAAATAGGGATCAACCGATATTGTTAAAAACCCAGAGAAACCACTGGCCAATAGGGTCTGCCCACATTTTAATTGGCTGATATGTAGTGTGGATTTGATATTTTTTCCCCAAAATATATAATTTGTATTGATTATAACTCAACTTCCACTCTCTTTTACCACAAACTGGATAAGAGCAGTGTAGTCCCATTTTATACAGTGTCGTCTTCAAATGAAGTGTTCAAATTAAGCTTTAAACACATTTTTAGTCAGATGGTCAGCCCAAACTAAATACTATAATCATATTAGAGATACAAGGCCAATAACCAATACGCCAAAAGTAAAATATCAGCCTGATAAATCTCAAATTTTGTATCACAACTCTAATAGGTACAACAAAGTAGAAGATTATCTGTGGAATTAAGTTGCCCTGCCTTACAATTTTCCTGACTGCTGTGCTATCCTGTAAAAGTGGATGTTACAGGAAACTAATGCTGTCTAAAAAGGTTGAAAAACTCAGTTAGTGAGTGGCCGTTCTATATTTAGTCTTCAAAGGATCAATTGCACATTCAAGTGTTTCAGTTTAATCAATGTTCAATGCGTGGACTGCAGAGGAGGCTCTAAAAGGCACACATGTTGTACTTTGAAAGCCTTCTTCTGTGTGTAGATCTGTCTTTCTGTCTGTACGTGTATACACTCTGAGCATGAATGGGAGCGAGTACATGAAAAGAAAACGCTGAAAAAGACTGCGCAGTTTCAGCTCAATCTCCTGATCTTCCTCTGTCCATACACGCTGCTCTTGACTTCAGCAAAATCACTCAAAAGTGGGAGTGTTTATTTGTCAAATTTGTTATCACAAGAATGAGATAGTAGAGCCCTATTTGATCATCTACCATCTAAGTATGCAGTGACTGTAGTAGTCACTAGTAACTTGCAGGAAAGGTATGTTGTTTGAAGTATTTGAATGAATGGTTTTATAAGTTATAAGCAACTAAGTAATACATTTCTAATACATTTATTTCATTGCATTGTCATTTTCACATTATCTACAAACACCAGGGCTTTACCAGTGGTCACTCCAGATCCTGCACCTCCATTCCAAGCCCTGGTGTTTAAAGCCTGTTTAGCCATGAAATTGCCACCCATTTACAACGTGCAGGTCTCTATTGCCGCTATACAATGCTTATACATCAAATGACAGAAAATAATATGAGAGCCAAAGGGATATGTGCTAACTGTGTCTGTATAAGGCCATATGGCTCTGACAAATGAGTCTGGTGCAGTTAAACGGCTCGTGATCAGGACACATCGGCGTCTAATTGCCTCTCATTACCGTTAAAAGTGAGTGGCAGTTTGAATAAAAGGCTACAGTGGCTATGGGTAAGTGTATAGTGCTGGTGTGTGGGTGTGGGAGGGCTCATGTAACGCCGAGTAGACATAGTACCACCTGCCTTTTATTGATGGAAATTACCCAGCATTATTTTCTTATGCATTGAAAGTGGCTTTATATGCAGCTTGTAGGGTCATAGTAACAGCGCTATGTACTGTTTGAATACACAGTGTTTTATCCTCCAAGAATCACGAGGTGTGTTGTTAACATTCTAGTTGTCTCTGGAAGTTGTGAAAAGAGCTCATAAAGTCATTGTTGCTATCATGTCATAGGAGAGCAAAAGAAAAAAGATAAATAACTGAAAAAACTGAAAAAAAAACCTACTACTACTATTATATATTGTTCATGTTTTTATGGCAGATGAATCATTTATAACAGATATTATCAACAAATTATTCAAAACAAACACACATAATTCATTCACTACGGACCAAAGCGAATTATAAAGAGAAAATTATATATCATATTGCTTTTAAAAAATGGAAGAAAAATGCTTATTATCCATGTTTATTATTATATCCAGTTCCAGTAGGTGGCCAACAGCAAACTGTGCCCTCTATTGTTGCCTGGCCACATTTGTTCATTAAAATCCCTCCATCTTCAGCCTCCACACAATTGAACTCTTATTTTCTCACTCTCGCTCCTCTCTGACACCTTCCATCTGTTATCAACAGGTACAGGTGAACAGACAAACCTTTGGCATGAAATATTTGAGATGAACAAATGATGTCTAATTCAATACCTACATGTACCAATATGAAACTGTCTTTATTTTTTGTTGTGTTGGGTAAAAAAAAAAAAAATTAAATTAAATGTATTGAGATATTTCTGATGATATAACTACCACACACATACACATACATAATAACTGTCATTTTGTGCTCGCAGCAAGTTCAATTATATTGTCTTGGCCTCTGCAGACGACTACAAGATAATTTATTTTTTCTTTTAAAGTGTAAAAGTAGAATTAAATAGCAAATAAAGAAAGAAAAATAACTAAGAAATAGCAATGGAACGATTAATTACAGATTAATTACATGTTTGCTTGCAACCAGACACCGAATGCATTTTGTCTGTATAAAAATGCTTATTTTGCAGCCACTGAAGAGAGTTAAACTTCTTTGGGTCTCATATTAGATTCATATTGTTGGGTGAACGCACGGTCCTCCACTTGGGACGCAGCAGAGCCTACCCTGAGTGCAACTCCGAGGTGTAAACAGTGTAAAAATAGCGCGCTATCACAGGCTTCCCTACAGTCCCGTTATATAATGGTCCAAGCTCGGATGAATGACATCACGGGTAGTCCAGCAATCACAAACCTTGTGTCCTTTACAACAAGACGCCAGTGTACAACAGTATAGTAACACGTACGCATCAATAAAAATAGCTTTTATGGGCCACTGTAACATGCAAAGCACATGTTTGTGGTTTGAACCAACTCTGGACTGGTCCTCAGCCCTGGTGCGTACTTGTTCGTAGCCTCTTTTTGCACTTCCGCGATAGTAAACGTAGACAAAATGTATTACTTCGCCTTTGACCGAGCTTGCCGACATCAAAAGAGTTTAAAACACAATGTCGTAGGTTCAGATTTGCCTTTTGATGGTACATGGCAAGGTTTGATGTTGGTAAAAAGAGCAAATGTTTAGCCGAGGTCGAGTGGCGCAGTTAGTGGAAGTGCACCGCCTCCCCGAGACCAGCCCGACCGGCGAACGCGCTCCTCTCCCTGCCACAATCCCACCGACTGTCCGCTCTCTTTGTACACACTTAAACTCTACTTTACATTAGTGTCTCGAAGTGACAAGTATATGAGGCAGAAGCCCGTACGCCCGTGAGCTGATCGGTCACTCCAAAATAGGTCAAGGGGCGAAGTAAACATTTTCCAAGGGCTTTGAAGTAATCTAAACGTCAACGCCACCCTGCCCAGTTCTTCCAGCCATTTTCCCTATCTCAGCTCCACAAGGGAAAAGTGGCACGCTAAAAGCAATGACAGGTCAGGCAAACGCGTATGAAGGCAGTAGTTTTATGTGACTTACTGAGAGGTGTACCGGGCTGCTGAGTTTGTGTGTCTCCTTGTTGCCAGGGCTCCCCTGCTCTGCTCCGGCGCCGACGGTGGAAAGCGTCTCCCTCCGATAATGATGTCTGCAGCGCGCAGCTAACAGCCTTCTGCCCCCTCCTCCGGAGAGACTCTGAGCCACAGAGAGGCGGCGAGGGAGCGGGTTCACAAATGGAGCAGTTTGTAAGCTACTCATGCAAAAATATACGAGGGCTAGTACTGAGCAAACAAGTTTAGGGAGGAAAATGCGCGCAGTTATGGATAAAGTCGCCCTAAACATTTTGGCTTCTCCATTATATAAAATAAAATGGCAATGAAATCAGCTTAGCACAGGCCATTGGGAACAGGGCCAACACATAGACCAGTTACATCATTATGAAAAATCAAACAGTAATTAGCTCATATACCTTTGCAACTAGAGTGTTGCCAAAATATAAGCTTAAATTCTGACCAACACAAATAAGATGTACAGCAGACTGTCTTGAAATTGCATAAAACAAGAATAAAATACATTTAGAAAAATAATAGATAAAATAATCCAACAGCACTATATAAATACAGGTTTTGCAATACACTCTTCTATTATGTGTAGGACAATGCACATTTTTGTTGTAGCCTGTTGGTTTCAGTATCACTGTTAGATACTGAAGAACTATATTTGACATGTTTTTAAGTTATTATAAGGTGAACCCGGGAGTGCAATATCATGTGTTTTAAAAGATAGAGCTTGAGAATCAACTTAGCTGCAGGGAATGGTAGTCAGCTGACGGTGACAACATGGAAAATCTCAGCTGCTGATCCCAGCTGTTTTACTCACAGCAAACAAACTCACTATCAGAGTAAACAACCCTATCATTATCAATGTTAGTTAATTGTTAAGAACAGTTGTGATGGCTCAGAATCTCCAGCAAGAAAATATGTTAATAATCATGTGGGCATTTAAAAAGCTCCTGCTCATATACCATTATTTTGATACAGAACAAATTACAAAGTTTTTTTGTTGTTTTTTTCCCTGTACTCTGCCATGTCTGGAAAATGATGTCTAATGCTCCTTTACAAATTTTACCCAATGATTTATGGTGTTTTCATCTTTAAAATGCCTGTGCCATTTAGGAAGGACAAATCTGCTGATGGATTAACCTGGTTACTCAGATGACCTAGTGGCACATAACATTAACAACTGAACAGTAGTTATCATTGGAAGAATTGTACCTACGTAAAGCCACCTGATAATCTTTTTTGACAGGCAGTATTAAAATTGGTCTTTTGTGAACTTAAGGGTGTGTGCAGACTTGTTCTTGTTTGGTCCTGGTTTGACCCCAGACAGTCCTGTAAACTTGGTTTGGTCTTGTTCTAGTCCAAGTTTAGCCCTGGTCTAGTTTCAGGTTTAGTTTCTGGTTCAGTCCCAGTATAGTGCCTATTTTTATGTGGTGTGTATGAATATTTACACCCTTTTTGTTTAACCTCAGTCACATTATAGACACAGACGTTATAGAACTCGCATTATATTTGCTGTGAGATACCATATGCCCTCTGCCCTGCTTTGACAGCGTTTTTCTATTCTGACCACCGTGACCCTTCCCAGATTTCCACTATGGCAGTGAGGTCCCCTCTTTGTCACAGCGTGTAACCTGACCCAGCCCGTGAACCATCAGTTGCACGATGCTGCCGAGTGACAGATGATCGGAGCTGCATCCTTTGCCCTGCACCCAGCCACTCAATAAGTGGCCTATTGTCCAGAGCTGCATTGTGCCCGAGTCACATGTATGCCCAACAAAGAGGCAGAGAGGTAGGCTCCCCTGTGTGCCAAAAGGCTAGTGTTACATTCACTGGCCACTGCACAGACACAGTGTGCTACTGAATGACCAGTCTATTTGAATGGGCAGTTTCAGATTCAAAGGCATACATAGAGTACAGTGCAAAGTTATAGGAATGTGTGAAATATGCTACTATATTACACAAGTGACGAGTGTTACTAAATACTGATATGCATAACGTTTTTTTTCTTTTGTCATTTGGGAATTGCCCTCAGTAACATGTCCTATGCTGGTGTCTTTATTTGTAAAATTCAGGATAATGGGGTCTTCAAAGTGAATAGCATCAAGGCTAAGGTTTAAAGTTTTCAAGCAATTTTAAGAATGTTTTAATTTTAAGAAGAGCTTAATAGATAGTTTGCCAGTTTGAGATATTAATATGCACCGTAATAGTTTACAAGAATGTTTGATTGCATGTTTAAGATGTGATACTGATTATCTATTATTTGTTAATGTCCATTGCTGCCTATAGCACAAAATACAAGCGTGTTCTTGTAATAAATCTATTACTCACCTCCCTCTGTGCGTGTGCATACAAGTATACCACTCAAATTGGCGAGGGTTAGTGAAGCACAAATGTGGAATTACTACAAGTCAAATAAGAAATCATCCATGAAAACATTATTATGAAATCATAATCTAAACGTTACTGCATGACATGAGCATACAAAGTATTAAGTGTACTGGTGTGTATGTACAGTAGATGTAGACATATTTTTAAGAACGATATCCAAATAATGAGACAAGTGTTAGACCAAAGCCTCATTGGAAATGCACTACTGTGAACACACCTTCTGTGCTGAGTGAATGCGTGTTACACAAGGCTCTGGCATGCTCAAGGAATAATACAGTGCTGCTCTCAGAGGAGGAGCAGATTCTTGGAGGGTTGGGTTACTCCCTAGAGACGTACCTGTACTTTTGTGGAGGTGTGAGGCGTACATAACAGGAACAATGCCAGACCAGGTGTGCCCTGTGTGGGAGTCTCCAGGAGAGGACCAGATGCCTGCACCAAAGCCTGGGGATTTAGATTGAAATCACAGTCATAAGATACAAGGATTGATCATAGAACAATTGTTCTGCAACTGAAATGACTACAAATAAATCATGTGCAATTAGAAGGCTATATATAATAAGAGAAAGGAAATGCATTTGAAGTCAAAAGTAATGTGCCATCTTATAGTTTTTTAACTTTCATGAATAGACCATGTTCAAGTTGTCAACAAAATTATAACTTTGAATTATAACTTACATGAACTTACATGGGTTTCCACACATCCCATATATGAGTATTTGTAAGCAAAAGCAAGCATTTGCAGTCTAGTAGCATAATAACGGTAAATTAACAGGTTTTTTACTCTTACAGGATACAGATAAGTGTGTTAAACATAACAGGTTTTTACTGATGCAAGAATTTGACACTTCACTTGTTTTATGAATAAATAACATGGCGAATTCAAAAGACACTCTTGTTAGACTAGATGCATAATTCATTGCATCAGGCTTTTGTTGTGACTCAAATAATAGTGCTCCGATCTCATCTTATTGACATGGAGGGAGACTGAAGCACAACGGGCCCATTTCTCAAACTTCTCCCATAGTGAGGACTGTGAGTGGCCTGCAGAGCAGGTGTCTCCTCTTACCTGCTGATCTGGTGCAAAGGTGTAAATTCCAGTGTTCACGGAGTCCCAAACGCCAGTCGCGTGTGCTTTAAGAGCAGGTGTCACGCTACTTCTCAAAGTAAACATCTGCTCAAAATTTCTGTCCCCGTGTGCGTCAAATGGGTGAGGTGAAAGAATGCGCACTGCGCCCCCTTTTGGTCCAATAAAGAAGCGCCAACACGCAACCACACTCCGCACGCGCAGAAATAAACAGAAATAAGTAGTATATAAAGTATATAAATATAGTCAAGTGGAACTAAAAGTATCTATAACAAACACATTAGGCCGATCAGACTAAACATCTAAGTCTGTGTAGGTCTATTGTAACAACTTCAAGAGGTGGAAAGTGCGTAGCCTACCAATTACAATTACTTCTAATAGTAGCCTGTGTATATGTACTTGTAAGTAATTCTAGGCATGCAGCGACAAAACATAAGAAGTATTTTTTCATGTGTACTTAAGCACTTAAGTACAAGGTTGAGATTACAGTACACTGAAATGTCCTGACATCTGCGTTTGAGGACACATATTTGCTGCTAAATTGTACTTTTAGCCATGTAACTGTACTTTTACTGGAGTGCACAGCCTTTCCACCACTGAGCACACTTTTTACTTTTTAATTGTTCTAAATAAAAGTACTCCCATATTTGTTAAGTAGGTTATATCACATCAATTTCTAGGTTCGCACAGAGCAAAATGTTATTACTTCCTCTTATTGCATTATATAGCCTAGTATTTTAGCAGATTATACATCTTAATCCTTATTTGGACTGAAGCCAAATGTTGTAATATCCTCAGCACTTGTTTACTATCCCAATTACACTGGCTTAGAGTAGACTTTGAATGGCATTATCCCTCCATGAATTCTTTTATTGACCTGTTCTCACACACCTTCAGCAAGACAAGTCAGAGGAAAGAAGGAAGGATTAGAACCATAGACTTAGTCCATATCCAGCAGCTAAATGAGATGCTAGATGCTAAATGATTATATATTATTATTATCTTACACCTTTTGTGGATAAGGCTGCAGTTTTCAACATAGAGTAAATCAAATGTTTCCCTTTGTTCTCACATTGTTTGATGTGCAAATTGCATTAGTGGTGCAACAGAACCTGACTCGCCTCCAGCTGTAAGAAGGCTTTCAAATCAGATATTATGACATTATGACCACCTATCACAATATAGTTAGGGAGAAGAGCTGTTATACGTTATGTTTTTGGCCTAGGAAACTTGTGCAATCGTGTTTCTTTTAACAGGATTAGAAATATCTGCGGCCGTTACTTTAGTTATTGACCAGGGCAAGGATTTTGTTGCATTATTGTCCACAGCCGCAGTGTTACAAACAGTTATATAAGAACAACTAACTGGGGTCACCAAGGGGTCGAGCTGCATAATACATGAATTGGGAAAAAATGGCTGCCAATTCTGGGACATTGTTGCCCTGTGGCCTGGTGCAGTCTATTGGATTTGTCAGTGTAAGAGGAGATCTGTGAAAGCTAAACACTTTAAAAATGATTATTATGAAACTCAAACCAGAGGAGGACAGACAGATGACAAGCGAAGAGTGTTAAAACTATAAAAATGCAATGCCATTCAAGGTTTTAGATAAATGTATTGTTTTTGTTAAGATTAAAGCGATCATATTGCACTATTTTTTCATCAAACACATACCTGGAGTTGTGTTTTGTTTCATTCAGGCATTTTTAAACACACAAATCCTGCATATTTAGGCTGAGTTCTTCTCCCAAACTGAAAAAAACTCCACTCAGGGATGTACAGGATGTGCTCCACTGCATTTTAAAACTCCATACACCTTTACTAGAATCATTCAGATATTTTCACCCCTAGAATTGCCAATCTCTTCTGAACAAAAGGTAAAATGTAGTTAACTTTAAAACTACCACTGTATGACAACACAAGATGAACAGAACATTTTGAGTTTTTGGAGATGTAGACAGACTAGTGATAAAGTGTTACTCAAACATGTGTGAATGAACAAAACACAACTTCAGGTATGTTTTTGAGCAGAGAACAACATTTTTAGATGGCCAAAGCTCACATTAATTTAGCATAACATAGGCCCTTTAAAAGAAGAAGAAGAGGAGTTTAAGCACCTCACCACATGGTCTCATTAAAACGCTGTACTGACAGAAATCAATACTGTGACTTTGCACCCTCCATCATCTCAGCCCTCCCCTGGGATCTTCTCTCCTCCAAAAACACTTCCATTATCAATCCGTTTTAAAGTCTGTTCACCTTCAACACTATAATGCATAACCAATGACTTTAAAAAGGCAAGTACACCTCCTGTGCCATCTCTGCTTCCCTTTCATCCTCTCACCAAAGTTATCAATGTTCTTTATGCTGTTGGAAGCAAAAGTTGGCGCAAAATATTGGTCTAGACACTTTAAAAAATGAAATCAATAAAGTCAGAGTCTTTTTAACCTCTTTAGGTACTCTTTTAATGTGGGAGGGGCTTAAAGGCGAAATTTTGCCTTGTGGTACTTTCCAAACAACATATACTCGACACACACCCTAATCAGTTCACTGGCTGATACAGTCTTAGCAATGGGATCATAAAAGGCTTAGTGGCAGAGTATTTTGCCCTCCTGCCGTTCAGAAGGATGAATAAATCCTCATCTATTTGACTCTTGTACTGAGTGACTGAGATGGATTGAATGTTGTCTGAGTTTATGGCTGTCAATAACTTCTGCCTTATAGTGTAGACCCAAAAATGTAGTTAAACAAGTTGGGTGAAGCTTTCTCAAAAAGTACGCACCTACTGTAAGATATTGAAGAAGCATCACTGTATTATTCTTAAGATTATAACAGAAGTATTACCATAACATTTGTTCTGAGGTACAAAGATGCTATTTTTGAAGACATGCAGCGCTCATTATCTCGTCTATTTTTTTCCCAGAAACCTTTGGTCTATTTATAGTTCTTTCCCATTTAAATTTCTCACTTCTTACATTTGTAATTATGCAGAGTCTTTAAATCACAATTTTAATTCCATAACACATCTAATTCTGTGTGAGTTCATGTCTCATAAATAGTGAATAATTTTAATGCCAAAATATTATAGAAGCAGCTTACTTTATGTTCACAATAAAAGTGTGTTATTACATGGTAAGCACACTGTTCTAATGGTTTGTTTTAACATACTTTGAAGTAATAGGTCTTAAAATGTGTGTCAGTGTATGTCAGGCCAAAGTGCATGCTGTGCTGTGGACACTTTTTTTATTGCTTTAACAATTAGTCCGCATACTGTAATTCTCAATGAAAAAAGAATACACATTTCTTGCTCACATCACAGTAAGATATTCACTTCTTTCTGTGTAGCTTTTTAATAAAGTATAAGATAAATAAACTGGACACTCTGAAAGAAATGTTACATTTCTTTAAGTTGCCCCCCTACTGAGTAATGTAATATAATATCAAATCGACACCTTCCTAAAATAATCAAATAAGTAAATTTTTCAGGAAACACAAAAAACTCCCCCCAAAATTGAAATTATGGCATTTTTTTGCCTAAGTAAACTTAAGCAAAAAAAGTGACTTAGGCAATTATTTTAGGAAGGTGACGAAATGCAAGTTATTAATTAATAAATATGCTCGAGGCTATATTTTTGGAAATGTCAAACTAATGTTATCTAGTGAGTATCTTTGTGAGTGATGGCACTAAATGATACCTTTAGTTCATATTATGCAAGTGCAATTTTCATACAGTGTGTAATTAAATAGATTAAGTTGAAGGGTGTGACTAAAGTTGTAGAGAGCTGATACACTGCACAATATGTGCTCTGTCATGTGTCTCCCTCACCCTCCCGCGCCTCCCCTCCCCCCCTCTCTCCCTCCCTCTCTCCCTCTCTCCCTCTCCGTACACTGTAGTACTACATGCTCTGGTTGACAGCTCATGCCGAGCCAGCACATTCCTCTTTATTACTACTTCAGATGTTTGTGGCCTAGACGTGCGCTGATTGGTCCATTATGAGGATTTGGAAAACCAATAGAAAGTCAAGTTGAAGATGAGAAGTGGTGATGGACAGTGAGATGTGGACTCCCTCTGGTGGACAATTCTTGTAAGAGCGCCGCATGATCAGAATATCTTCATCCACTGCCTGTCCCGTTCAAGTTAGTTTCTTCAATTTTAAGGTTATATTTCCAGGAGCCATTTACAAACTTCTATTGAAGCTGATGCTTAGTGGTAGATTAATTATATTTTGAAGGTCTTAAATACCATGACAATATGTCAGTAAATAAGTGACAACCTTGTTAGTAAACTAGCAATTATAGCCTATAGTTGAGATTAGAATCCAGTGACATAGTGTTGTGTGTTATTAAGTTGATAAAATCATATTGCGAATGAGACTGCAGCCTGAGAACACCTGCACTCCTGCAGCCCAGCTGAGTGCGCAACCCTGACACTGCAGTCCTGAGAGTGCAAACATAAGGCAAACTTTAAAACGGATACATATATTCATAGTAGAATATTAACATTGATGTGCTGTCTAAGATTCCTTTTTGTTGCTGAAATTAAAAATAACCAAAAAGTTCGGGTAAGTCTGAGTAAAACTAATCTATCTAAGACAATATCCTAAAATGAAAAATCCCAGTTATTGGGGAAAAAAATTACACCTAAGAGTTACATTGGCCTAAATGAAAATAAATAGAGAGAGAGCAGCGATGAGAGAGAACTCCACAGAGCAAACAGCATGCTGAGGCATACAGGGCACCTCTTGTATAATATCTGTGAGCATTGGTGCACTTGGTAGAATTTTAATGTGGTTTTCTGCAGGCTTCTCCAGCGCCTCTGGTCCCAGCGCTTGGAGATCAGAGAGAATTTTCAAACGCTGTGTCCCTCTGCACTCCTCTCTCCTCCACTGTCTTCTCTCTGTCCCTTCAGGCAACTGGGGTTTTGTCTCACACTTAATCCTGCTCCTCTCTGTGCTTTAGTTTTTGGGCTGCACTGTTTGTCCCTGTGTGATGTGTATTAGAGGCACTTGGGCACAATTACTGCTAAGCCTCTCTGTACTTCATCTGAACTGAGAACAGACAAGGACAAGAGCTGTAGAGAACTTTTGGAGAGCATACACAGTGAATGTTTTCAAAGAGCTTGTCTCTAATGGTGGAATGTAACAAAGTAGAAGTAGTAAAGTAGCGTACTTAAGTATAAAGTAAAAAAGTATAAAGTATAAAAAAGTATAAAGTAAGTATCTGTACATTCTACTCCACTACATTTTTAACTGGACTGAAAAGTAAATGTATTTTTTATGACTTTTTTTTATGGGTTTATTTTTTAACAACTCTGTAGTAACAAAATCTATAAATAAAAGCAGCTAGAAAAAAACAGATGATTCAGTAGTTTTTGCTGAACAAAACGCAGCACAAAACTTCAAAAATCAAAGCATTTAAAGCATTATTAGACATCAAAATCTGTGCAAAGTACTTTTTAAGTACATTTTTAAACAAGTACTTTTCTTTTTCTTTTTAAAAACATGTGTTTTTTTTGCTCTAGTATCTGTACCTTTACTTAAGTAAAACAGTGTCAAGTACCTCCTTCCACCACTGCTCGTCTCAGAAGATTCCAGCACAACATTGATGATGACATGAGGGATATTTTGTAGATTTTATTTCATCAATAAAAGTGTTAAGAATGGATTTAGACTTCGATTTATCTTGAATGAATAAATAAATACAAAATATATGCATGAACATTTTGTGTTATCATATCCAGGCACATTAAAATAGGAACAAGAGCTCTGTAATTAGTCTATTAATGGTTCCATAGTTAAAAACACTTTTTACAGGAAAACCCCTATATTTATATAAAATACTTTTGCTTATTTTGTGGTAATTTAAACCTGCATATTAGTTTTGTATATTACTGAGGCCTATTTAGTGCAGTTTATGTCAAACCTGAAAGGATCACGGTTCCATTTAATTTATTCACACTGAGTAACAGATTTGCCATTACCTGGCTGTCCTGCGCTGTACAACAATGGTGCCTGCTACAATATCATATACAGTCCGGTTGTGCTGGAAAAACAGCAGTGTTATGAAGACAGGAAACAGGAAGGCAATGGAGAAGTTCTTGTTCAGGGCTCGGACAGCAGATCTGCAGACAATACATCAACAGAGGAGATGATCAGGTAAACAGCACCACCAGAGATCACTATTCATGGTCATTAAGGATTATTCTACATTGAAACTTTAGTCTTTGGTGATGTGGTAGTGTTTAGGTGGAATTACTGACACAAAAATAAATCTTTGTATTACAAATCAATTTTTTTTTTTATAAAGCCAACATAGCGGCAGTTCATTTTAATACCTAAATGTAAACTATTTTATTTGTAACACTGTGAGAGACACCGGGTGACATGTCTTCACTTACGCAGAGAGGGAGACATTTGTTGCTGGGACAACAAGGACCCGGTTTGGGCGCACCACAGTTGTAGTATCGCATGTCACCACCTGGAGGCCGAGCAGAAACTTCCCTGGTGTGGCTCCCCCAGCAGTCCAGATACAGATGGTCTAACAAAAAAGGATAAATTATCTAGAGGTAGATTTTACACTGAATAAAATATTAAGGACATTCATAGTGACAGTATAAAATGCCAGATGCTCCACATTAGCAGTGAAGTGAATTCCCAGTGCAGTGCCATCTGGGAAAAAATGGCACTAATGTAGAGCGCCAGCCCAGGCCTGGTACATTGCTTCATCTCAGGCAACTGTACATACAACATTGCATCACTGCCCGCTATGGGAAAAACAGTCTCTGCCTCATAAACAAATAGTGCATGCTAATGGAAACGAACACTGAAAAGGTACAGTGCACTTTCCAAGGAGTACAAACATGAACTCACCTCATATAAACACACAAGGACCCTGTACACCAGCGCTACAGCCATCATCTTCTGCAAGTCCTCCATAGATGTGTTTTCATCGATTTCCTCCACGATAAAATGGGTTATAAACTTGGCAATGTCTCTTAAATAAGAAGAATGTTTGTGAGATAATGGTTCAGTCAAATTAGCTCAGTATAAAACAAATAATGTTTCCCTGTGGTCCCTTATTATAAAATGTTTAGTGTACACAACTAATCCCTAGTGGTGAATACATTGTTCAATGTAGGGCTGCACAAGTAGTATCAATATATAAATCAGCTGCCACAATTATCAAATCGCAAAATCTACATCCGTTTAGATAATAGAACATCCTTTGCAAAGAAGAAAATATCCTGTCTTTTATATATAAATCTTGTTGTATTTTTACCAGTTTACCCCTACTTCTATGGCCTTCAGACATTTTGGAAATTATATTAGTATATTCTTAGCCATTATAAGAACATGAATCTTCATTATAACAGAGAGGTCCATTGCTTAGGCACTTCTATGCTCTGTAGGGGCCAATAATGAAGTTTTGTAAAGTGGTTTCTATAATCCTGTCCTGCTCACATGACAAATCGTAATCTAAATGGTCTATTGTGTATTTCAATATAGGCTACTTACTTCATTCCACTGAGGTGCATTATACACAACACTATAGTGGCTTTTACGCAAAACAAGATGAAGAAGTCCACAGTCTCAGCCATAAATCTCTGGAGGGGAGAGGGGACAGTGAACTCCTGCCCTGTTAAAACACAAAACATATCATTACAGAATACATTTTATCTAAGGAAAAGCTGTGAAGACTTGGAGACAGGGGGCTAAAGGAGGCCTGCTGAAACAACCCTAT
Source organism: Scartelaos histophorus (assembly GCA_000787155.1). Classification (NCBI taxonomy): domain Eukaryota; kingdom Metazoa; phylum Chordata; class Actinopteri; order Gobiiformes; family Gobiidae; genus Scartelaos; species Scartelaos histophorus. Next base: position 15,398 of record KN500374.1, on the reverse strand, counting down.
TTAAGCATATAATCTCCAAAGACTATAAGCCTGTTTGAAACTCATGGCGTGGCTTAAAGACTGCACACTTTCGCACGCATTTATGGCCACAAATGTAGAGGAAAAGGCTGTACCTGGCTGTGGTGGGGTCCCATTTTGCTGGTGTCCTCGGCGGGCATCCGTAGGGGTTTGGGACGCGGTTGTGGTCTGGTAAAATTGGTGATTATTTTGAGCTCCCTCGGGGTATCCGGGCAAACTAAGCGGGTATGGGTAATAGTACCATATCCTTGAGTCTAAAGGGTGCTGTCCTGTCGTTGTCTGTGAGCTGCTGATCCCATGAGGAGGCGACACCGCGTACGGAGGAGGGAAGGGGAGCGTGGACAGTGCTGCCCAGCTCTGCCAGCTCGCGTAGCCGCAGTAGTAGCTCCACATCCACTGCTGCAACTTCTGGCAGTACTCCGCGGTGCACTGAGGGGACTGGGCATCTTCGGGGCTTTTATCACTGGAAATAGACGACGACATGTCCTGAAAGCCACAGGTTCTGTCAGTAAAAATCAGCGTAAATCCTCCGTCGATTGCTCTGTCACTGTAGACTTGCCACACACTCCCACACCGAGCTAACGCTAATTGTAAATACAAGGGCTTCCGGTCTCGTGGTGTTGTCATGGTTACTCTTGAAACACGTGACATTGTAAAGAAGTTGTGTAAATAATGATCAACACAGTTTTATGCAAATGTAGTTAGAAATTATATTCTCTGTATGCCTATTTATAATGTGTAATACTATTCAAAACTGCATCAGATAGTTACTGATTTCAACACTGAACACTTAAAGTCACCATCTGCCATCGTGTTGTGAGATCTGTTGTATTCTCATATACCACCACTTGATGCTATCTACGTTACAGCTGTCTGACAGTGCAGCAACTTTGGCCTGACAGAAGAGGAGCAGAGAGCACAGGTTAGAAACACTGAAATAGATATTTATTTTTTATTTATTTAACAGATATGTAATGCCTGTCATTTCGCCTGATGGCATAATCTCCAACTTTATCTCCATGAGATATTTTACAAGTCCTATTGCTGAACATTACAAGCAGCAACATCTGTATTACATTTCATATGATTATGATCTGTGCTAGCCTCTCCTAGGTTTTGGATTGTATCTCCACCAGAGGGCAGCAAACACTAGCTGTTTAATTGCAAATAAAAAGCACCCCAACACTTTTATGTCACAAAGTGAGGCCATGTCTACAAGGATGAATAAGAACATATTTTGGGGATCAGGTCAAAGGCTAGGCTGACAATAACTGGGTAAAAGAAAGCTGTTAGGCTTGGCTGTAACAGAAAATATTAATTCTGAAAAGCAGAATTCAGTCATCTGAGAAAACACTTTACAGCTCTCTTTTCACAATATGTACAATTACACCCCTTTCTCTCTATATATGACATTATATGCCCTTCACGTTCATTATTGCAATCTGTCCCGTTTGACCTCCAATTAAACGGCAGCATTTGCTGACTGCGCTGGCCTGGACTTCTCTGGTTAGGTGTTAGCTCTGCCAGCCCCAAATGATTGTGCCTGTCTCAGTGAATGGAAGCAGTGAAGCGCACCCCAATGTGCGTTATCCCTGTGCACAGAGGCCATACGATGACTGTGCCCAAAAGTAATCGGGTCATAATAAAAGCGGTGTCCGGCAAATGCTGACCCCTGTGCAACCCACCAACCTGGAGGGATTAGAGCCAGAGATCTATGTCTGGGGGTCAAAGATGTTACTGCAGTTACACAGTGATACAGTTTGTTCAATTCAAATTTGGCCAAAAAAAAAAAAGAACTACATGCAGCTATATTCTGTTTTCTAAATGTCTAGATGTATGTAATGCATCTATCTGTTTTGAGGAGATTGCCATGTTGTGATCAGTGCTTCTTTGTCTGATTTGTATAATGTTTCCTCACCATACACCAACATATTTGGAGTTGTATTTTGTTTAACACACAAACCCTGTATATCAAGGCCTCTGCCTTGTGATGTCATATGGTAATATAGGAAGTACTTCTCTGTGTTTTTAAACTTCATACAAATTCACTAGAATCATATGGATCATTTCAGCCATGGAATTGCCAAACTTTACTGAACTAAAGCTAAAGGGTCAGCTATTAATTTGAAACTACCACTACATGACAAGGTGGAACAGGGCATTTTGAGATTTGAGGATAAAGACAGGTGAATAATAGAACAATCAAACATGTGTGAATGAGACAAAACACAACTGTAGGTTTTTGATGAGGTAACAGCATTTTAACGTTTTGCTTGTTTGTTTGTTTTGCTTAAAGCTCACAAGAGTCAATTTCTCATAGTATAG
>KN500374.1:0-13045 GCA_000787155.1 Scartelaos histophorus | reverse complement strand
TTGGTTAGTCTTTGAGTGACAGGTAGATTCAACCAATCACAAGTGTGTCAGAAGCAGCCAGGGACCTAAGCTATCTCCAAAATGCAATGAAAAGATACTTATAGTGTAAATGAATTGTGATCAAATATAGATCAAATATAAATCATAATCTGTCTCTAAAAAAAGGGTCAAATTCATTTTTTGGCATATCATCTACCCCTGATGAAGTCTGTCCGTTAAGTTTTCATAGTTTTTTGACACTAGTTACTCGTTTATTATCATCACAATAAGGTGAGTGTAGGAGGGGGAGAGTACAAATATGTGTCTTTATTTTAGGAATGAAAGTACAATATGTCTTGTGTGATTGCTATTGAATAAAAAGTACAACATGTTCGCTAACCCAAATGTATCCTTATTTGTCTTCAGGGAAAGGGTTTGCTGTGTCTTTGCAGGATGTGGACTGTGCTTCCAGACATACACACTGGGAACAAGGCCAACCATTACGCACATTTACAGAACAGTAGTCCTTATGGTTTGAACCCTGACATTTGACTCCTCACTCTGGCATTGATTAAAACAAGATAATAGATTGTGCCATTATATTTACCAGAAAAAGCTCTAAAATGTGTCAGTGATGGGTTAATGTAAATAATATTTGAACCCAAGGTTAGGTATCTAGACATGGAGCTTCATTAGTGCATATTTGTGCTGGCATGCTGCCCTGTACCACCATACTCTAGGAGGCTAATCCTTTTGTTCAGACAGGGGTTAAGGTGCAGTCACCATAGTGAGAAGTAATTTAAAGAAGTGAACAAAGAAAGGGAAAAGTGGGTAAAGGGGTCCCGGATGTCCTAGGTCGCTGCAGTCATGTGGTGTGTGTGCTTTGGCCTTAATCCAGACAAAGAGCAAACTGCAAAAGCTCTGCACAAATACAACTTTTTAGGCTTACTTAGAGTATATATCACAATCCCCTAACTAATAGAATGTATTGTACAAGGCTGGAGGGGTATAAATTATGAATATATTTTGGATGTTAAAATGTTCTTATTAACTTGTATTAACTTGTTTCACTGAAAAAAGATAAACTGCATTTCAACAGTCGTAGTCAGGAGGAGTGTTTGCTGAGGCAGCAAAGGGAAGTACAGCCTTTGACCCACTAAAATATCCTTAAGTGTCTATATTTGTTAATTCACACAGTTGTAATACTATTCAAAAGTAAGACACTCCTAAACTCTATTGGTTTCCAAATCATATTACACCTTTAAGCTTTAAGCACTTTGAGGGCCTTAGAGGTAGAAAAGTGCTATTTAAATGTGACCATTTTAACCATTTACTTAACACTGCATGTCACTTTGCGTCATGACTCATATTGTATATTGCACTGCATCAGATCAAACTTCCCTAAATCACGTCCCTGTTGCCTGTTTACAAGTCACTTGGAGAAATGTCACACTATGAGAGATTGTTTCCTTAACTTGTAAGACGCTGTCCTTATCTCCCCATTGCATTATGGGGAAGTGCCTGGCCCGAAACATCCATTGTTTTTCAAAGAAAAGTTTCCTTGAGTTATTTCCGAAACCATTTGCGGCAGCAGGTGATGAAATACAACAACAGCTTCTAATGTATACAATAGTGCTAACGTATAGATAAGGAAATTATTATGACTGAGTGAATAAGCGTTTAAATGTGACTGACAACCCTTAGGGAGAGTGGGGAACGCTCTCTAACTGCTGTAAAACCAACCAACAGTAAAGTTATTAATTGTTTTCCCAGGCGTATAACTATTTTTTTTTTATTTTTTTCATTTGTGAGAACAAGCCTTTGTATATGCTGCTTTGTGACTGAGTTCATTAGAAAATGTTTTATTTTGTGCACATTGACATTATTAGTCACAAAGATGAGATCACATGACCTGTTGCTGCAAAAGTAGATCACAAACAGGAGCTAAAAGCTCTTCTCTGTGCTCCCTTGGGTGTCCTGTCCACTATTGTGTGGTCAGTTTGTATAGGCATACTTTAAAGGCCCACATACTTCCTCAGCTATACAGTCACACAAGCTGCATTTGGCTGGAAACTGAACCCCTGATGAGAAACAAAACAGCAGTCCTTTGTCATGTCCTCAAAGGTATAAGGCATGTCCTTATGTACAGGGTACATTTCTGAAGAGCACTTTAAGCAGACAAAGCATTCAGACTCAGAAAACAATGGCACTATTATTGCTCCATCTTATGCATCTGTAGACTGAATTTAATGTGGCACATACAATTCATACCACATTTATATTCATAAGTTGACCATTTGGAGATATGGCAAAAGATTAAAAGACTAAGTCAACTATATTTTTGTATACTCTTTATTAGATAGGATTTTTGGCTACTTATAAGTTAAGTCTTAGTTCAGGTTTGGACTGTTATAAGACCAGTACTTGAGACGCGTTGACTATGTAGGCCTATCAGAAAAAAACAACAAGCCCCAGCAGGTTAGTTTATAGCCAAACAGTAATTAGCATTCTTCAACAAGTGGACTCAATCTAACAAGTGTTAAATAAATATATATTTCCCAAAGAGTGTGTTGAACTACAGGGGCAAGTTCACTTTAGGACATATTATCAACATTTCTTTTTTTAAAGAACAGAGATGGAAATTAAGGTGAACTAATACTAAATTCACATTCTATTATCAGTGATACAGAGCAGGGTCCTTTGCCGGAATCTCAGACATGTTTACCAACTTTGTGCAGATAGTGAGGGTCACACAGGGGCACAGCACGGCAGCTGCATTCATCTAACCCAACAACCATTCAGCTAGGCCTATAGAAAAAATAGATTTAGGGAGTTGTCCTGCTGTTCAATGCAGCCATAGCAGACATAGTTCAGTCCAGCTGTGTGGTCGTCATGAGATCTGGGTCAGTGGATGAGGTGAGAATCCTGGGGAGAGGATTGAGCTGAAGAATGTGAGAATGTGCTAAGATAGTGCAAAAGAGAAAAATAGGCTATATAGAAAATGTTGCTGTTTTTGTACAGTGGTGTTCACAATATTGCATTTTATTATGATTGCACTTTGTACATTGATAGCTGCAACATACAAGATGAGGATGTGGTAACTAAACAGAAATATAACCACAACAACTGTCATGTCACTATTGTTTTTTGGGGTTTTTTTCTATTGCATTTATTGCTTATTAAGTGTCTCTTGCAGAGATTTCCTTTTTACCAATGAGTTCCCATTTGACTTGCCTCAAAAGTGCTGTACAAAAAACATCGTTATAAATTGCCAAATTAAATTTGCATTTTAATGTGGAATTGTTTGTATTTTAATTTGCCATTGACTTAGAATTGATCATTATTTCTGTTTTCTTCTTTTTCAAGACACAAAACTTGTGACTTAAAAATAATTCATTAAATCATGACTTGGAAACATGACTTGGAAATTAAATCATTCACAATAAAGACAGAAGATTTCTTATTTCTTATAATAGTATCTTATAATAGTATCTCTACATCAGTGTCCTTGAACTTTTATTGTTAGTCACTGGGTTGAATCTGAGGACAAGAGGAGGAAGGGTGTCAGCCTCAGAAACTCTAGTGGACCTTTCCAGATGTTATGCAAAGGATGTAGGCCCATTCCCATAAGACCAGGATAATCTGTGAGGACAAAGAAACTGGCAACAAGTCAACAAGATAACCTACAGCCAAATGCTTTATTTACCCAGGACACTTGTTTGTTACTATTTAATGTTATGTTTTTTGTCAGTCCAAGTGTCTCTGGATTTCTCACTGTCTTGCTTTTTTCTTGCATTGCTATGACATCCCTAATGTTAGTGTGTGTTAACTTCACAAAATGTACAGTAAAGCAGTACAGCAATGGCTTACTTCAGATAAAAATATGGAAGAACAGAATTCTCCTGCAGTTCTTTACTGTTTCAAAGAATGCATATAGACCACTTTGACAGCTGCATATATTTATCAAACCTCAGAGTCCAATGAAGGAGAAAAGGACACTGGTCAAACAGCTCTCCACTGTGGACACTCTTGCTCAGCCTCTCCACCAGACATAGAGGGACAAAGCTCCGGCAGTGAAACATACCACTCCATACAAGTGCACAACAACATATAAACATGTTCTAAATTATCATCTTTACACTGTATCTCCGTTACCCCACCATTTTACTTACTTGTACACATCTGTAATATTTTCTATTTTAATTTCATAGTAAGTGCTGATCTACAGTCACTTAAGTCACTCCTTTTGGCTGTGATTCATGTATTTTTATTATGAGCTGGAAACAGGTTAAAAAAGCCACATTACCATCTTTTGAGACTATTGAGTTCAATATTCAGTTTCCACCATAAAAACAAGCTCATCTCCCACTGTTGTCCAAACAGCCCCCTGAAGTACAAAAGCACTGCACCTGTAAGTCTATCTACTGCAGATGTGAACTCTAGTCTGGGGCTGTGAGAACTCGACCTCATTCCAACATTCAATCAGAACAACAGCTTCAATAGTGCAAATCCTTTAGGGAAAAAAAACATGCAGTCTGTCCTTTTTCTAATTTGGCACATGCTGAAGATGTCCGCACTAGGCTGTTTTGATCATCAAACCTAATCAGTGCATCGGTGTAAAGACTTTCCTGTCATTAGTAGTTACTGTTCTACTGTAAAATAATCTCCAAATCTATTTGAATAGTGGCCAAAAGGCGTGGGTCATATTAGCAACAGCCCATGATGCTCTGGGGTTTCTCCTCCTTACAGCTGCAGTTACAGCTAATGGGAAATGTTCTGCCTCCCAAAAAAGGAAGCGGGGGAACATTTCCTTACTGACCTCAAGTCATAGAGCCAGAAATATTGGAAAAGCTTAACATTCCAAGATTACAAGAACATTCAGTTGTCTTCATATAGGCCTAAAGTTAGACTTTGCTCAAGAAACCAAAAGGATCCCATAAATTCAAAGTTTTATTTTTTTTTAATTCAAATCACCACAAACACATTCAAGTTGGAAAACAAGGGGATGGCAGTTGTAAAGGAAGTGTTTTACAAGGAAGGACATGAAACAAACTGCTGAATTTGAAGTAAATTTAGGCTCATTGAACTGAGCTCGTCATCCATCAATAGAACAGTGTCGAAGGGTTTTATGCATCCTTTACATATGTCCTCACTGCGACCACGTCTCCCATAATGCATTTCTGCAGAAAGAACAGAATAGAAGTGGCAGCTTCATTAAAAAAATTAAAATGTGCAAAAATGATATACAGTATTAAATGTTCTCATTTAAAATGTTGCTTCCGATATTTGCACATATGTAGCTTAGTAAAGAAACTTGTAGAATTTTTTTTTTTTAACTTACTGCTATTAATTTCCCATCTGTGATCTCACGCTCTATACTGGTCTCTTTACCATCCCAGGTCTGTTTCTGGATAAGTTTACCATTTTCCAGGGTCATTACAGTCTGCAAAATGAAACATGTGCATAAGAGAAACAAGAAATACAAACTTTTTTTTTTTTTTCCAGTGCAGATGACCAACCTTCGTCTTCCTATCGTCTGCAGTGGTTTCATCAAATTCCTCGTTGAACTTGAATTTTATTTCAGTACTTTTAAACGTGCTTTGAGATTTCAAGCATACAACTCCTTGGTCGTCCACAGATACTATCAAATTAGGCTTGGTCCGATTGCCAACCTGCCGAGTTGCAAACCCCACACCTAGAACAAAAACACAATTAGCCTAGAGAAATCCAGCTTAAATAATTAGAAAAATAAAACAGTCCTCTTTAAATGAACAAAATAGGCGGTGCGTAGTAGCTTGGCCATATCATACAAATACAAACAAAAAAATGCGCCTTACCGATTGCTTTCATGTAGTCGTCAAAGTTCTCGCTGGTAACCATCTTCCAAGTCCCAACAAATTGCTCGACCATCTTTGCAACCTCAGCGTGTTCGCCTCAAACCCCTGCAGAGAAACTAGACCAAACTTTCTCGCACTGAGTTGGGACAGTGCGTTTTTAAAGACACGGCGTGGTCCACAGCCAATCAGAATGTGAGCGTCATTGTGCGCTACTAAAGCCCCGCCCCCGGATGCTGCTACCACCCTCCGATATTTCTGCTACACTACAGCACATTTAACTATTCTCCTTTATTTGCTTAATAGGGCTGATTCTGTGTTTTTATGCATTATGTCATGTTAAAGATAAGAATAATACTTTGTCAACTGTTGATGGTGTGAATATATCAGGGAAACCAACAATATTGTGAGACAGGGCTCTACTATGACCATTTTTAAATCAAGGCTCAAAATGGTTCTGTTTAGTTGTGCTTATGACTGAAAGGTTTTAATTCCTCCCTCTTTTCTTGAACGTAAGTTTTATGATGATTTATGTTTTGATTTGTTTGCATTGTAATTTTAATGTCTTTCTTATTCTGCAAACACTTTGAAGTACTTTGTGTATGAAATGTGCTATACAATTAAACTTGCCTTGCCTATTGTGTTATTTAAAATGTTATTAATCAAACTGCATCGTATTGTAATCCAGAATGTAAACCCCAACCAGTGTTCATTTAATCATAGCAGAAAAAAACTGAATTTTAGATCATTTATTATAAACATTATCAATATCTACACATAAATAGGCTGTACAGTACATCTCAACACAGAAATAAATATCATTTTTTGCTTGTGACTTTTCCTTGTGGATCCTTGGCAATGCAGCGAGACTGAAAAGCACTGAACATCTCCTGGCTGGTCAGTTTGGCTCCTTTCATCACCAACTTCTCTCCATCCACTATTAAAAAAAAGACACAGATACTTTATTGATCCAGAGGAAAATTCAAGTTTAGCTGCAGCAACATAGTGAGCTTCTGAGTTGTCTTTGTGTAAAAGGTCTCAGTACAGTCCAGGCAAAAGCATGCCAAGTCATGACTCATTTGGGTAGCAGGTCAAAGGAAGAGTACACAGGAGTACACAGGACGCTCCTACATACAACCCCAGAGAACTCTGACCCACAACATGACCAGCCACATCTCATTCACATTAGTCACATAAAACTGGTGAAAAGATAACAGGAAACAAACATACATGTAAAAAATACCCTCTGTGTCAGTTTCAGATATCAAACTTTTGAAATGAAATGGCAATATAAACATGAGATAAAGACGTCAGAAAATATAAATATAATATATTTTTAATCTAAAATGCTAAATTCAAATGCACAAATGTGGAGAAAACTCATGCACAGAGATGAGGTGGATGACTGTGTTGACATTAAATCGGTTTAGTCCAAAGCACTACCGCAGTTAAAGCTTCCACGAGTCATACTTTGGTGGCATTGGCAATAAGTATAACTTGAGATAGGGTTGCTGTGTCTTTATATTTACAGTCCACCACACAACAACAGTTTTACACTCTCAGCATTTCAGTATATTTAAGCATTTACTCCAGTCATACCCTGGGCTGTTATGGGCAGTGCCATTGCTTGTGATGGGAATGAAAGCATCATATGAACTCTGAACACCTAAATGACAGATTGTGAAAATGTGTAAACATGTATGAAACAGCCTTATGCAACTGATTGGCTAGCAATGTAGAGAGATCAGAGTCCACCATTCCTCTTCAGAGAGAAGGATTTGCTTAATTTATTCCCTTTGCAAACCAATTTTGCACTGCTAAAAATCTGTACGTCACTATCTAACAAGTCTTCTGTGTGGACCTGGTCTCTACTAAAAGACAGACGAATGTTGTGTTGTCTAAAGATTCATTGTCATTTTTCAGACAGACACCCTATTCCTCCTGGGCTCTGTTTCCCTTTTGTCCTGCTTTTTGGCTCTTTTGACCCTGATGAGAGCCCATGCAGGGTACACACTGGCTCAGAGTGCATTTTGGGCAAGTGTCTCTGCCTTCTTCTTTCCCTGTATTGGAGAATAATACTAATAATAATACTAATAATAATAATATTTCACAGTTTATGCTGCAGGGGTTGGTTTGAGTCTATGAGTAGAGCTGCAGATAAATCAGTCAACACACAATAGGGGAATAATTCTGATGTTGGCTAGCAAACCGACAGGGCAGTTGCACTGTAAACCTACTCCCTTTGGAGGATGGACTTACAGTAACTCAGTATTTCAAGTCAGTTCAATCAATTGAAAATGGCTTCTAGATGAATAAGCATAAACAGTGTCGACATGGCCAACACTGAACCACTCCAGGAAAAATGAAGGATAACACCTTCTGGTTTACGTACCATACGTGATGTCCACCACTGGTTCAGACTTGTCATGTTTTGCAACAGAAGTGACCTCACAGTTAAGGTTGGTTGCTCGGGCTTTCTCTGAGCCCACCATGGCCAGGAACTCCCTGGGTAAAACAAAGAAAAACAAAGACAAAAACGTATTCACTTTTAATCAAGCAACTACATAAAGTAGCCTAGAGTCGAGTAGGTATAACCTGCAGTCTTAACATGGACAAATAACTATAATAAAATGAAAAAATGTCTGTATGTAAAAAAAAACTTGCTGCTGTTAAATACAACAACGTCAGCTTTGTCAGAATACCTAAAGTTGCACTACGTAACTTTTTTGAAAGTGGGTACGCGGTTAAAATATTCCACATTATACCCTACGCCCATCTATCTCCATAGAGACAAGAAGGTGACGCTTCCAGGTCAAGTGTATTGCGAGCTGACTGCATGTTTTTGAGTAATTATAACAACAGTGACGAAAAAGCTAAATAGATTAGCTTAATGCCATACTGTGGAACATTTCAGGCAAAGTCTTATAATCACGGAGACAAGCAGCCAGCGGAGCCCTTCTCAGTTATACAGTGGGTCTTAATCGTGCTGGCCGCGTTATCAAGATCACCTCTCACTTTACGTGGCCAACAACATCTCAATGGAATGAATTAAACCTTTCGATGATCGCCACTGCGCGTTTGGAGCGTACCGGGTAAAATACGATCACTGCGTCCTGTTTGGGCTCAGGTCAGATCTAGTTCACATTCCCTGGACATTCACGCTCGCTTCTTACCGTGTGGACCGAACATTGGACTCGAAAGGACAAAACTGGACGGCTATTTTCTTCACAGCCTTCAGCACCACGGTAGACTTTCTGGAGGCCGCCATGTTTTTCTGACGTGACCTTTTACCCCAGCAGCGGAGTTTTGTCATGTTTGAAAGAAGGTCGCTAGAGGGCGCCAGAGGATATTGTACTTATTGACTTATATTAGTGATGCAAATTTTCTGGTGCTATTGGGTATTTTCCAAAGCCTTCGTACCTTGCCTTGTGGTGGGCTCCTCCAAAGTCAGTCAAAGGCTTCGGAGTGGACTAGCAGCTGCACATGTAAACAAACAAACAAAAAAATCAGTTATCCTCTTGTGGTTAAAACAATTGAATTTGAATATATAAATATATCTTTTTTCTGATATGCCCGACCACTCAGGAAGATTTTCAAAGTTTTAGATCAGAATTTTTGGGCTAAAATGTAGAACTAGGGCTTTAAATCAATCAGGAAAACTTCATTGAATGCAATTTCTGGGCGCAAGAAGTTCCCATCCACCTTTTAAATGCATACAAATGGTTCACTACTAATTGCAATTATGAAGTTTGGTCTTGCTGTGTGCAGCCCAAACAGCCATGCGTCAGCATTTCTCTCTAGACACTGATCAGATAATGTTTTTATAGCCTGGCAGTTAACGTTAAAGTTAATTAAATAATGAAATAAAACAAAAAAAACAAACTCAAGTACTTTTGGGATGCTGAACATTTATTCAAGTCACAACACATTCAAGTTGGAAACGGTAGGCCTTCAGATTTTCACACGCACACATGTGAGGACTTGTCAGACTGCTGGAAGTCTATAGACACATTTCAATGAGTCATCCAGCAAATGAATAGTATCCAAGGGTTTTATGCCTTTACATATGTCCTCACTGCGACCACATCTCCCATAATGCATTTCTGTAGAAAGAAAAGAATGTAAATAGCAAACTAAACGCCAAGCTTATTCCAAGGCAGGACTGTACAAAGTAAAATTCTGAATAAACTTACTACAATCAGTTTCCCATCGGTGACCTCCCGCTCTATAGAGGTCTCTTTGCCCTTCCATGACTGCTTCTGGAGAAGTTTACCATTTTCCAGTGTTACCACACTCTGCACATGGACAGATAAAACAAAACTAAGCAGAAAGCCCATTATAAAAAGGCCACAACTTCAAAGCACTCGGGGTGTAAATGCAAACCTTCGTTTTCCTGTCGTCAGCGGTGGTTTCATCAAATTCCTCGCCGAGTCTGAACTTTACTTGAGAGGTTTTAAACGTGCTTTGACTCATCATGTGTATGATGCCCTGCTCGTCTATGGACACTATGAAATTGGGTTTGACCAGGTTGCCCATCTTCCGAGTTGCCATGTTCACATCTGGGATCGTAAAATGCAATTAAGAGTAATGGTGATTAACAAATACACACAAACTGACCAGTAGGCCTTACCCAGTGCCTTCATGTAGTCGTCAAAGTTCTCGCTGCTTTCCAGCTTCCATGTGCCAACAAACTGCTCGACCATCTTTGCAACCTCTGCGTGTTCTCCTTTGACACCTCGTAAGTGAATGGGCCAAGCTTTACGCTCTCTGAAGACCGAGGCACCTGAGACACTGCGCTTTTAAATCCAAGGCGTGGGCCTCAGCCATGTGGCCTGAGCCAATCACAAGGTGAACGTCACTACCAGGTAGATAAAGCCCCGCCCATCCACCGAGGCGCTCAAATGTACCTATAAACGGATCAATCCAGTATCATTGTACAGTTTGGTTTTTGTTTTTTTCATGTATTCCTTTTTGCTTGTATAGCCAATTGTATTAACCAAATGAACTAAAAATAGGATTGGATTTAAAAAGTGAAAAGATTATAATATAAAATTCAGTGAGCACATTTTAATATGTTTGCAGTAGCACTCACGCCGTAATTAGAGCACACATACCGAGTGAGACGCTCGCCAGCATTTAGAATTTAGACTTCGTGGATTTTATTGTTTTGGAGGCAGGCCACTAGAGGGAGCAATAGGCTTGAGGTTACACGTAAGACATGTTCTAATCACCTTTAAAATAAGTGAACTAGACTTCAATATCATTGTGGATGTGAACCCTAAAAACTTAGAAACCCTAAAACAAAAATTGCAGTTTAAAAATTGTTTCATCCCATGGAGTTCTGACCATTATGTACTGTTGTTGTTTCCTTGGGCAAGACACTTAATCTCTACACCTTGTCTATGGTGTGAATAAGGCACATGAGTGAGATATTGATGGTGGGAGGAGAGACCTTTAATGACCTTTAGTAGATTAGCCACATCTTCCCTATCTGGGGAAGATTGTCCATTAGATATATGACCTATATGGTTAGATATATAGTTGACTGAGAAAGCAGTGATTACTATTTTTTATTTAACATCTGCCTAAATACTTGGTATTGTCCCTTCACCTTTCTAACACCCTACATAACAAACTGAATCCTTAACAAATGCACACTTTATGATGAATGTACTAGCCTACAATAACACATATTTAACATTACCTGCAACAACCCTCTAGCCTGTGTGTGGTGTTATGTTGCTTAGTTTTAAGCATTAATAATTACCAGTCAGTTTGCTTGTATTGCCTAAACGTCCCTGTGTCTTCATGTCTTTCCTTGTTACAAAGACGATTCCAGGAAACCAGCTGTGACACTGACTGCCATGTCTGACAAACAGCCTCTGCCTCACGATTATGTAAAGATGAGATGAGTGCAGTCCTGTCATCCTGAGTCAATAAAGGAGGTGCTACTCTCCAAACACAGCATCAAGCCACACATCTCATAATCAAATAGACAACAGGGCCAGACCCGCACTCAGCAAATGAGAGGGGTCAAAGATCAGTCAATGCAATTAGATGTGCAATTTGAATGTAGGCCCTTCAATTTGACTACACTAAATATGAATGACATAAGTGAATAGTAGTAATTGGCAACAAGTATTTATACCATCTGAACCATCTGAGTTTTCAGAAGTAGTATAAAAACATGCCAGAATCAAAGAAATCCTTGTGCTAAAGAAACTTACTGTATCCTGTTATTCATATAATGGGTGATGGGCTTACCATTCACTGCATATCACTTCAATTACGCAATGTATTTGGATTGGCTTGGCTTAGGAACACATCAAAAACTAGAAATTCAAAGGCAGAATTTCACCCACAACTTCATCAGTACTAAACTTCACTGATACTAGCCTTTCATTGATTTCAGAATTTGCAGTTCTACTAATCCCACCTGTTTGACTCATACTATAACACTGATAATTCATCTTTAATTCGAATTTGAACCTATAATATTTGAATGTCCTCTCAGATAAAGAACTTCCTCATTTCATGTGCTGTGTGCAAGTGGTATGTATGCATGGATTATATCATGAAGATTTGTCTCCGTTATAGAGCCAAAGCCAGTTCCCCATGATGTCTTTAACCCACATCTTAAATTAAGATGTGGGTTAAATAAGGTTAAGGTTAGACAAGGAACAACTATGGTTACGATTAGGATCTCAAAGAAATGAATGCAAGTCAATGTAATGTCCCCAAAGCATGGAAACCCAACATTGTTGTGTTTGTGTGTGTGAACTTCCCTGACCCTTGAACACTTTATTTTTAGCAGTGCGGCCAAAAAAACAAATGTTATCCTTAGTACGCGCTACTGTACCAAGCTGTATATAGGCTTTTCTCAAGTCTGAAGTGTGGACCAAACCTTTGACAGTGACACAGTGGCAAGGCAGAGGTCTAAATATAGACACGAGGCAGCTGAAAGGGACCAGCATTTCCACCCATCAACATCACACTTATTTAACCATTATACTAGGTAAATAAAAACGAGCCCACATATGGCCATTAGTTAAACTATAGTCCAGAGTACACAAAAAGTCACCACAGCACATTCTCTGGTTTTAATTGTACAATATTTAACCCAACATCTGATAAAGCAAAGTAAAAAAAATATTGTGGGTTTTACCTTCCAGTGTATTATGATATCAGCAAAAGAGTTGTTTCAGATGCTTCTGTGTGTGTGTGTGTGTGTG
>KN500373.1:3641-16237 GCA_000787155.1 Scartelaos histophorus | reverse complement strand
CCTAACACTAGTCCTAACACTAGTCCTTACTTTCTTCTCAGTAACCCGACTCTGGCCATCTTATCTCCTTCTCTAAGTCCACACGTCTCATTGATTGTGACTCAGGCTTGTTCAGTCTCTAACTTTAGATTACGCCCTATCCCAGCAACTTTCCGTATGTATTTATTTTTTCTTTCGTCGACATTGAAGAAACGCAGGCAGCTGTGAGGAGACACCGCCATTCGTCAGAGCGGAGTCATTATTCTTTGCCATCCATCTCTGTAGCCCACCGCGGGGGTCCACTAATGTGCTCAGCCTGATTACAGCCCAGCGCTCTGTCTCGCAATCCTCTAATGTGGTTTCTACAGTGTTTTTCTCACCAAGTGTTGTTTTATCTCTCGTCAAAGTCATTTCGGGCCAGTGCAAGGGTGGATGGAGGTTATGGCGATGTAAGTTGAGTTAAGTCTTGCTAATAAGTAGAGTTGTTACACTAGAATTTCAAACTCGATTGTGATACTAAGGAATAGACCCGATACTCAGTACTGATATTGATACTAGAATGATAATGTGATGTTTAGACAATAGAATGTGATTTTCAACATTAAATCACAGGACTTTTTATATTCCAATGTGTCTTATATCTGTGTAATTCTTCATGCTCCATAGTGGTCCATGGGCGTATACTTGTCTACTGTGTTCTTACTACTTAATACTTGTTCTGATACAGCTCAAGATCATTCTAAAACAATTCAGAAAAGGTTCATTTCGTTGAGATACTAGCGTTAACATAGATTAGTATCAGATTTTCAATACGTTTGATAATCCTACTATGTCAAAGTATGTTAAAACAAATAAATGCATAATTGTGCGTCAGTTTTTTCAATTTGGATGGACAAAGTACCAATGTCTCTAATTGTATGACACAACCCTAGTGCTTGTTTGGTTAGTAATTATAAAAATTAAAAAGAAAAATGAAAGAAAAATGATTTGAAATATTGAAAATCTGACCAAATGTATCGATTCATTTAGTCATCTACAATCTGTGAACACCATTGCTTAAAGTTGCATTGTGGATCATTCACGACCTAACAGTGTCCATGGAGATGTGTTTGCATTACCCATGTGTTCTGCAGAATGAGAGAGTTAACGTTATCTCCATAGTAACAAGCGGGTGACACCAGTTACAGGTCAGATCTGCGGATTGAAACCTGGCTCACAGTAAAATCGCACGTTTTCCAAGGCTTGTTTAAGCAATAAAACACAACACCTGGAACAAACGCTATATAGATATTTTTATGCCATACTGTGGAACATTCACGTTAAAGTCAGGCACCAAAAATGACACCTTAGTTGAAAATATCCATATCCCTCATTCTTCAAAACGTTCATAATGATAGGCCATGGTAATGATATAGAACCCCATGTAATTTGATAGTAATAAATTCCAAGGTGCGCTCTCATCTATCTATATTTCTTGGCGTTTTGCAGGGTCACTGTGGGACTGCACAGCTAGTCCCAGCGGAATTGGATGATTTATTGCATTTGTAGCGTTTTATTTTCCAAGGAGGGAACACAAAAGATAATGAATGTCTCCCACTCACTCCTATGGGCGATTTAAGGTGGCGTAATTACAGAACAGAGTGGCCATAAAGTCCTCTGCAGGGGAGTGACAGGCCTGGGCCAGTCCGCCTTAAGAGACACTGTGGGCTATAATGTGAGATCAAATTGGTTTCCTTGTACTATATGGAAGATGGATGAATTGTATATAGGCAAAATGCTTGGAAATAAACACATTTTCTCACCTCATTTTAATGCAATATGATAGTATATTAACATATGCAAAGTCTGCAAAGTTGTAGCTTTTGCAAAAAATGGAAATCAACGCATCTTAAACATATTATCGTATTGTTATTCTATTTTTGCAACTGTCTTACCCCCTCTACTGGCAACAATTAGAATTAAATACAACACAAATAAGATTACAAGGTCCTATATATTACAAAACTCACTCTTGGGAACTTTAAGCCATGTTTCCTCCTCATAAACAGACCTGGAGTTGAAACATGAGTAACCCTTTATTATTAATCTATCTACATTTCCAAAGCTCAAAATGCTGTGTTCCACCTTGTGATGTCATATAGTGGTAGTTTTCAAGTTCTGATTTAAATTTTAGTTTTTGTTCAGTAGAGATTGGCAATTCCAGAGCTGAAATGTGATTCTCGCGAAATTATATGGAGTTTAAAAACGCACTGGAGCACTTCCTGTATTACCACATGACATCACAAGGTGGAACAGAGTGTTTTCAGTTTGAGGGAAGAGCTAAGCCTAAATATGTTTGTGTTTTAAAGGTGTGTGAATGAAGCAAAACACAACTCCAGGTATGATTACGATAAGGAAACATTATAACAGAAATCAGAAAATAGCGTAAAATATAGATCCTCCCCAACTCTCAGACTTCCCTCAGCCCAGACGCTTCCTCCGGCTCTTCCAGATAAGCTTTTAAGCACTACTATTACTAACGCATGGCCAGCAGACTGACATATTAGCTTACAGCAAAAACAATTGCGATTCGTCAATATTAGCGAAGGCCGACGCACACGTCACTCACTCAGAATGCTAATTTCGGCCCAGTCAATCCGTCCTGTTTAGACGCTCGTCACAGACTCGTATCACTATTGGAGTCGAACCTTCCATCTTGATTTACGGCGGTATTACAAAGCAGCGGAGTCATTCCCCTGGCCTTCCTCCTCCTCCTCCTCCTCCTCTTCCTCTCGTCTGCTTATTGATCTGCCCATCTTCGGGTCGTGGGTGACAGACTAACAGCGGATTGAATGGGGTTTTCACAGCTGTGGCTCGAACAGAAGCCGGGGACAGACACGGGGCCAAATTGAAACTAGAAAGGCCTTTTTTCGAATGAATGTATGGTCTGGGTGAGTATTTATCACGTCGTGGAGTTGGAAAGCTGTGTACGGGCTCGGTACGTGGGGACCTGCCTCCAATATGTGGACAAAAATCAGATCCCTGGAATGTACTTTTAAAAATTACTATTAAAGAACCAATATTGTTCTATTTTCTGATTTGTTATAATGTTTCCTCATCAGAAACACTGATTTGTTTGATTCACAAATGTTTAACCCTTGTACTTAGGTTTGGTTCTTCTTTCTGAAAACACTTGTGATGTCATACAGGAAGTGCTCCACAGCGTTTTTAAACTCCATACACCTTCTCTTTTCCATACACTTCATTTGGATGATTTACAGGATTCCCACTTTTTTTCACAGACAAAATTTTTAAACTTTTCCATGACTTTTTCATGACCTAAACTTGAAATATCCACGACTTTAAGGACCCTTCCTGCATACTTTAGCATACTTTAGGGCTAAATATTAAATGCTAACCCTTTCCACTCACTTTATTCTCTGGTATTATAGGCTTTTGTAACATTTTCTAACAAAGTTTTTAGTTATGTGAAATAGATACAAAATTCCATGACTTTTCCAAAACTTTCATTGAATTTGCAAAATACCTTGACTTTTTCAGGCCTTGAAAATGACGTTTTCAATTTCCATGATTTTTCCAGGATGTTCATAGCTGTGGAAACCCTTGATTTAAGACCTGGAATTGCCAATCTCTTTTGTACTAAAAGTAAAAAGAGCTGCTAACTTGAAAATGACCACTTCATGACATCACAAGGTGGAATATTTTCAGCTTTGGAAATGTGGACAGACTAATAATAAAGAATTACTCAAACACAATAAAACAAAACACAACTCCAGGTATGTTTTTGGTGAGGCGGCAACATTCTAACATGTGTAAAAGCTCCATTTAGTGTAAAATATTTAAACATTCCAATTCATACAGTTCAGATAAGCGTTAAAATAGGCTAAAGGTTACACGAGTACTGCGGTGACTATAGCTCAGATCAGGATCAGTCTCCAGGACATTAGTGGAAGTCAACGTAATGTCTCCAAACACCTTTAATCCCAGCATGTTTGTACAAGTGTGTGTAGTTTTATTATGAATGTGAAATGCAATGTCACTGTGTACATGAGGACAGGTGCCAGTATCCCCGTGGGGCTGGGAGTATCTCTAAACTATTGATTACTGTTTGGTTTAGAAAATAATGGAAACAAATGAATGAAAGAAGGATTTAAACGCTGTATTTGTCACTAAAAACTAATAAATATGAGTTTTATCGTTAATTTGATGAACAAAAAGACAGTATTTTCACCAAAATACCGCCAAATTTTCCTCTTAAAGTCTGAATTCGGCTTCTAACTATTATTATTATTACTGACAGAGGATTGTAAACCTCAATTAAAAAAGCCCAAGCTGATCATTACCTCTTTAAAATCACATCTCCATTTTATGCTGAAAGGAAAATCTACAAATTATAAACTTGTGCTTTAAGCTAAGATGTTAGTGGTACAATCTATTATTAAACCTCCATAGTTGTCCGGACACACACAGTCTGCAGATTAACAACTGAAATTTGATCTTCCCCTGTTTCTTTTTTTGTCATTTGAAACCCAACACAGTGTTTACAGTTTACATCTTACAAATATCCATTGGTTTAACATTAGACTGAAGATTCCCAACCACAAAAAGCAAATTAACTGTCTTGAAGGCGGCGTTTTACATGCATTTCTTAACATTTTCTGTAATAAAAAAGAGTCTAAAATGTCCAAACTCTGACGGGAACAGCGCATGACTAAAAGTGTTACACGTGAACCTTTTATCAGCTTAAAAAAAGGCGTCTTGGGGTTTAGTTGCACTTTGCAGAGGATTCGTCAAATGCTTTTCTCCACAGGATGGCACTGAGTCTTTCTATCTTCACGAAGTTCAAATCAGAGCAAGTTACAGGTCAGATCTGTGGAAAGGTGACCACACTCAGTCAGTATGCAGTTTTTCTAGGCATTTTTGAGCTGTAAAACCACCTCTAATAGTGTAAATATAAGGTAAACCTCCACCAGCTACACAAAGCACTTTTAATGCACCGTCCTGAGGTGACAGTTTCGAAATATTGCAGTTACCATACAGTCAGTACTCTGATTTTAATTAATCGCAGGACTCAGGCTGGTTTGAATTAGGAGCAGCAGTAGCGTGTGAAGAGGCCTGGATGGTGCACAGAATGGTTGGGTAAAAGAACATCCCAGATTGGGTGCAAATGGTGTTGAGACTGCCAGTTCTTCTGCAGTGTGACTCACCAAAACATGCTCAAACCTCAAAGCTGTGGAAATAATGAAGTGATAATTTTATATTTGAACCAGAGCGGGCCCAGGCAGCCGCACTGCAAAGATGGGAATCATGTGCTAAAAATCAACAAATCCACAAAACCAAAAGAATCTGTAAAACTATAGAGTAGAGACTCACCAGCGAGACAAGTTCTAGTGATTTTTTTTTTGAGTTTGTGAATCTGTGTTTGTGAGAATCCACATGTGAGAGTGTGAGAATGTCTTGAGCGGCTCTGGTTTAATCGTTTACATGTACTAGGAAACTGACCCATCACAGGGCAGCGCTGTGGTTTATGCACCAAACAAACCAAAACAAACATGGCGACGCTGACAGACGTTCTCCAGCCCGTTTGAGAAGAAATACAGACTACCGTAAAATACCAAATAAGAGTCCGGTTTCAATCAACTGCCAGGTCCCCTTTAAATCCCGGGTGCAGGTTTAGACTTTGATAAATAACCTCTAATGTACGTTCTGAAAGACAGAAGTTGTGCTGCAAAAACAGAACTGATGCTCGCGTCGTCTCTACAGAAACAAAACTTAAAATCACATGGATCATTTGCATAAATTAATATAAAAAATGTGCAGCTCCTTGTGCCCTAATGCGGGTGATGGACGTTTTCACTCCCCCACTGCGTCTGTCATTTGTTTTAACTTTTTAAAGAAATGTCTGTTTCTGTTGCGGGAGGGTTTTAATTACTTTCTGTCATTCAGGAGTTGCTTTCAAACGCGAGGAAATTCCCCTCTCTGTAGATATTTGTTGTAACATTTCAAATGAACTAGTCTATGTCTGTATTGGAAGTCTCCTAAATTATAGTCGTACTGGTTAAAAGACTTTGAGTACCATATTTTAACAGTTTTGTGAGGAAGAAATTAATCGCCTGCCCCAAATTACAGCCTGGTCTCAAATAAATGCCTGGTCTGTTAAATGATTGAAACCAATAAACGCCACATCCCTGATTTGGTATTTTTGAAAACATGCAGAAGGGAAGTGCTTTGTGCATTTGTGGTCAGATCAAGAGATGAATGCTGTTGTCGTGTTCTTGGGCAAGACACTTAGTGTCTGCGTACCCCGATGTGTGAGTGGTTCCTCGATGAGCCTTCGGAAATGTGACCATTACCGTGTCTGTGCTCAACTGGATTTCACTAAAGTAAGATTTTCGTCTTGTTGTGCCGTCGTGAAGCGTCGGCCAATCAGTGTGAAGTATTTGTTTGACCCCTTTTCCATTCGGAGGGCTCCACATATCAGTCTGAGGAGAGTCAAGCCAGAATAAATTTAAGCTTATAACAAAGATCAAGCGATTCATCAGTAGTGCTTAAAAGTGTGGGCATGACTCATAGTTGTAAGTGCATTAAGTTTCTACAAAAGAGCCAAAGCTTTATTCCACTGCGATGTTTAAGTTTATTTACTTTTACTACAAAATAAAGTAGATTTTTGGCTTGAGATTTGCCAGAAAACGCATTATACTGTAGACTCAGATGGACGTCAGATTGACACACCGGCTCACTGCTTTTTCGTGATGTCATTAACGTTACGCTCACAAATGTCACGTTTTCATGGACGCAGCAAACTGACAGTACAACGTAATGTCATTTACTAAAGAACAAAACTAAACGATTCACAGAGTAATACCTTTTCAGCTCAGTATTTACACATTTTAGAGAAAAATCAACACCCTTATGCTTTTTTTCTTATTGCAAATGTTTAAATGTGTCACTTTTTATCGCAAACTAAAAAGCTGCAAATCATCAAAGGGAGCGAGATTTGCATTTTCATTTCCAAAAAACACAAAAGTAGTAATTGAGTGATGGACTTTCCAAATGCCACATCAAATGGAGCGGTACAAAACAGATCAAGAAGGCCCAGTGCAGTGTGTGTGTGTCTGTGTGTGTGTCTCTGAGTGTGTGTGTGTGTGTGTGTTCGGGGGCCGTGTGGACGTCATGGCCCGCTGACCTGTGCTTAGCTCTCAGATCTTATCGCAGGCCGGTTTCCTGAAAAAACAAAGCGTATCTACGGGAGCCTCATTAAAAAGTAGTACGGCGGCGCTTATCAAAGTGTCCCACTGTTTAAGACAATAGAGTGTGTGGAGCAGGCCTTAAGGGAGAAACGTGAATGAAGAGGGGCTACGTGACCGGGCCCGGGTCAGCTCAGGCACTTGACTTTTTAATGGAGCTGCAGGAGCCATCAGAATCACATCAAGAGTGATTTTCATACAATAACCAACACATTCGAGGTTATAGAGGTCTGAACTATGCTTTTGGCTATTGAAAGGTCCAATATTACGCAAAAATGAGCTTTAAGATGTATCAAAATGTCATTATCTCATCAAAAACATACCTGGAGTTGTGTTTGAGTAATCCTGCATTGTTAGTCTCAAAATGCTCTGTTTCACCTCGTGATGTCATGTAGTGGTAGTTTTGAAGTTAATAGCTGCATTTTTACCTTTTGTTCAGTTAAAATGAGCAATTCCAGGCGCTGAAATGATCCAAATGATTCTAGTGAAGGTGTGAGTTTAAAAACACAGTGGAGCACTTCCTGTATTACCACATGACATCACAAGGTGGAACAGAGTGTTTTCTGTATGTGTGTATGTGTGTATGTCTGAATGAAACAAAACACAACTCCAGGTCTGTTTTTTATAAGGAAACAAACTTAAAAACATTAGAAACATTAGAAAATATCATAATATGTGAATTTCAATGTTTTTGTTTTTTTTTATTAATTTCTTTTCCATAAAGGACCTTACAGATACAGATCTAGTCAAATCCCATTATGCTGGAGATGAAGTAGGTCTGATATTGTATTGAAAGTCAGCTGCATGGCTTCGTAGTATGACATCACAAGGTGGAACGGAGTGTTTTCTGTATGTGAAGAATTCAGCCTAAAAGTACAGGATTTGTGTGTTAAAAATGACTGAATGAAACAAAACACAACTCCAGGTTTGTTTTTGATGAGGAAATAACCTTAAAAACATTAGAAAATATCATAATATGTGAATTTCAATGTTTTTTTTATTAATTTATTTTCCATAAAGGACCTTCTTCGTACAGACTTAGTCAAATCCCATTATGCTGGAGCTGAAATAGGCCTGATATTGTATTGAAAGTCAGCTGCATGGCTTCATACAAATAGTAGTATTAGTAGTAGTAGTTGTAGTAGTAGTAGTAGTAGTAGTAGTATTTTATTTAGTCATCAGCACCACAAAACAAAACAAAACATAGACCACAACCTCAAAGATCATGACCAAAAGGGTTTAGGCTGAAGTAAAAAGTACTTATAATGCCTCATTCCATTAAACAATGACACTATTCTAAAAAAGAGAAGCAGCGTATGAACAGCAAGTTTACATTTACAGTTTCACTTGAGACTTACTGTATATATATGAGACAAAAAATACACTTAATTAACAAAATTTAATGCGCTATAGTGTTCAGAACATAAAACTTTATACCTGTTTTTAAAGGTTTCTGCAGTGTTAGACTTTTTAAAATCATCACTCGGGTTGTTCCATACTAACCCCTCTAACAGAAATACAAACTTTTCAAAAGCAGTGTTAGACTTTTTTAAATGATCACTCAGGTTGTTCCATACTAAACCCTCTAACAGAAATACAATCACTTTTTAAAAATGAAAGTAGAAATAGAACATAAAAACCATTATTTGGAGCATTCTTGATGGAGATTGATGTTTTATACCATACTGTGGAATATTATAGCGAAAGGAACAACATTTCCATGGAAACCAGCAGGATGAGGCTCTCCTTCTCCGTTTTTTGAATGCAATAAAAACAAACATAATGAAAAAAATAGCCAAAAAAGTGACATAATACGGCTTTAACATCTGGATCATGTCAAGATAAGGCACATTTCCATTGGTTTGTATTCAACTAGTGCATTTCTTCATTTAATTTTGATCGTTGAAATCATCAGATGGCACGAGAAACTTCCAAACATTTGATCCTATCCCCAATCCTAGTTACAACTATTCTGACAGAAAACTCAATCTACAAATCCCGTCTTGATTTCGTTGTCAGATTATTTCGAGCCCATTTAAAACAGAATAGGATGTTTTCATTATAGTCCGAGCTGAGTCACCGACGCTCTATTGAAATCTATTTTAGCTCAGACTTGCCTAAACTTGTACTTTTGTGCTCCGCTAATCAGGTAATGCTATCTGACATTTTCCATCCCGCGCACAACGGAATGAAGACGAGTGAAGGAGAATGGCCCCGTAACTTTGCGCCGCTCTAATTCAGCTTCACAAATGAGACAGTTGAAGCTCGTGTCAGACTCGGTTAGCCGTTAGCGTCAGATTTAATGGGCCCTTAAGGACACGGCTACGGGGACTCGCCTTTTAGATTCTTAGTCTTACGGGGGAGACTCTGTCGGTAGGATTACTTTGCGTTTTTAGCCTTATATTTGCGTCGTTTTGCAGTCGTTCCTGGAGATCGAGTGGGTCGTTACCTCTCAAGGACAATCCATAACGTTCATAACAGTTCACGCGGTCTGTTTTTTAATATCGACCATGTTTCAAAGTCAGAGGTAGGATTTTTATAGCTTAAAAATGATGAACGGTTACTAAGGGACGTTTTGGTACTTATTTATGAAAAGGGTGCTGCGTATTAAAACAACTATATGCAAATACAGGCCCACAAATATGCAGGATTGTAGCCAAGGCTTATTCGGTCCAGCCAACAGCTCGCATAAGTCATAGAACATATAAAAAAATAAAAAATAAAAAACAGACAGGCTACAAAACCAACTGGCTTCAACTGCAACTAAAGATGTTAAATGAATAAACAAAATATTCCAAGTATACATTTAAAGTTTGTGCTGTATGTGTTTTGTCTGGTGTAGGGTTAGACGCCTGCTTGTCCAGATTAAAATCGTCGCCTTCCTAAAATAATCGCCTAAGTCACTTTTTGCCTAAGTTTACTTTGCCATAATTTATGCCATAATTTTAATTTTAGGGGGAGTTTTTTGTGTTTCCTGCAAAACCTGAAAAAATGACTTATGCGATTATTTTAGGAAGGTGTTGAAATGAAAATGTGGTCAAATTACAAGTTAGATCTATGGATATGCGAGTTTTTTGTGGAATTTATAAACCAAAAAAACACCTAATTTAGCACTTTACAGCTGATTTCTTCAACAATATTTATTTATTTATTTAAAAAGGGGCAGTGTATATTGATAAACACCAGTAAAATATAAAATACAAGTGTAAATGTACCGAAGTTAGCGCACAGCTAATTTACATTTGTAGTCCCTTGATATTTAGGACAGGACAAGACAAACACAACATGAATATAACAGTTAAATATTCAATGAGGCGTTCAAGTGTCACATTCACACAGCTTCAAAAGTGCATATCGTCACCTTCCTAAAATAATCCTAAGTCACTAAATAATTGCCTAAGTCACTTTTTTGCCTAAGTTTACTTAAGCAAAAAAATGCCATAATTTCAATTTTGGGTGGAGTTTTTTGTGTTTCCTGAAAAACCTGAAAAAATTACTTATGCAATTATTTTAGGAAAGTGTCGATACGTTGTTAAAGTGCATATGGGATTAAAGTGCGTACGGATTAAAGGTGCATACTGTAATTCTAAAGTACTATAGTTTTCAATAAGGTTAATTAGTTTAAAACCAGTTCATATCCACATGTGTTGGTCGTCTCCTGCTGCTCAGAGATGACCAAGACACTGGAGTTTACAGAGTGCCCTCGGGTCCAAAAACATACATACATACCTCTATGTGGACAATACTTCCAACAATACTTGGAGATGTGATGCTGACTGTTGCCTCTGCTCTATCTGAGGCTTTAATCGACTTAAAGAGCTCTTTTTGTGCAGTAAACAGTTCCGTTTGTCACCTTTTTGTTGAAAATCAAACATCTAAACACGACCATGAACGCTCCTATTGACTCGCACACAGACTCCTAAAAATGCGTTGTTTAAATCCATTTTGTATTTTTTTCTTGAGTTTTCAGACCATGTTAAAACTTTTTAGGCTGTGCATCTCCACGGTAACGGCTGAACACGCTGTTATAGACACGCATGTAGAACACCCCCGGCATCACGGCAGCGCAAATCTCAGTAGTTGTAAGGTGAATGTGTTTCATCTCTCGCCCAAGTGGTTCCATCAGCTGTGACTGGAGGCTGACTCACTGCCTTACATCACCTCCAGACACAGACACTCGGATGAGCAGCAAAACTTATTCACTCCAAAACTTTTGTCCTGTCGACTGGATTTAATGTTCTTCTGCTTTTCTTACCTGCACAACTGAGGGATTACACAGACTCCTATACACTAGTTAGAAAGATACGTTTAAAGACACTATGGAGCTCTCCAGGCAGTAGCATCACCATGGAGACGAGCAGTTAATTGAAATGTTACACAGCGCACTTTTTAAATCTATTCAAATTGGTATATTCTACAAAGTCATGCACAATATTAAAAAAAGCAAAAAGCGAATTTATTTTCTGATCTACGTCATGTTTCGTCATCACAAAAACACCTGAAATTGTGTTTTGTTTTAACACATGTTTAACACAAACTTAGCTGTTTTTTGTGGTAAGTCGTAGTAGCAGTAGTAGTAGTAATAGTAGTAGTAGGTAGCTGGTTGTGGTAAGTCGTAGTAGCAGTAGTAGCAGTAATAGTAGTAGTAGGTAGCGGGTTGTGGTAAGTCGTAGTAGCAGTAGTAGCAGTAGTAGTAGTAGTAGTGGTAGTGGTAGTAGTAGTAGTAGTAGTAGTAGTGGTAGTAGTAGTAGTAGTGGTAGTAAGTTCTTCTCTCAAACACACACACCTTATGATGTCATTTGGTGATACAAATTGACTGTCTGTAGTCGATAAATCTGAGTCAGTTCTCCCGACACCTATAAAAGCGTTTTGTCGCGACAGTTTGGGAAAATATAGATGCCCGAGAAAGTTTATTTTGTTAGCTTATGCAGTTAGCGATAATAACGTTAACGTCGCTAGCTCCTGCTAATAAATTGAGTTGTCGGTGACTCAATTATGTCAGTTTGACTCTTGCATGTTCGGGAATCCATCCGACTCGGTCTGCCCCCAACTAGCCCAACTTTGTGTCTCGGAATGCTGATTAGATTGGTCTTTTAGTTGCACTTTCCCAAGGTGGAGGTTGTTTTTTTTTCCGCGAGTTCTGAGCACTATAGTGTTTTTAAATTCCACACACCTTCGCTAGAATTATTCGGCTGATTTCATCTGATTTCACCTGATTTCAGAAGTGCAAATCTACTACTCTAACATTAAAGTTAGCTGTAAACTTGAAAACTACCACTACATGACATCACAAGGTGGAACAGAGCATTTTGAGCTTTGAATAATAATAATAAAAACTTACTCTGGGTATGATTTTGAGAACCACATGCT
>JACN01023901.1:0-16593 GCA_000787155.1 Scartelaos histophorus | reverse complement strand
ATAGTGCTTTTCAGGACACTCAAAGACACTTCACATAGACAGTTAATAAAACAGTTTTATTAGAATTTGTGTAAGACATGTTGTCTTAAACAAATATTATTATTCTGTGTTAAGAATTCAATATAGTCTAAAAAATAGTAATAAAAAAGGCTATTTTGTTCCAGTATCAAACTTGAGTTATAAAAACACAAAATAGTCACATATTAAACACAAAAATAGTCCAGCTTCTTCAAAGATTCAAAGAGAGACCTCTCCATTAAATTGACAATTCGAAATGATCTTGATTTGATTAAAAGATGAATTAATTGCTCAGCCTTACTCGTAATAAAACTGAATATTGCAGTAAATGTCTAACATTCCCAAAGAGGCTTAAATGTAACTAGTTCTATCTGTATTTCATCATCTTATTGCTGTCATTATCAGTCTAAAGATGACTCCATTGCACACCGAATAAGAACTTAAGTTAGTACAATGTACAGTACAGAATGGCAAACAGAAAGAGTCAAGGAAGGGGCTTTTGTCGTGGCTAATTGGGGTTGGGTATCCACTTGATGACGTAAGTGGAATAGATACCCTCAAGCCCTCCACACACTGGAACACATACGCACACATAATACTCAATCAAAAGAACCAATGTGCAAAGCCACTATGAGAACTGGCCTGAGGAAAAATCTGTATTATCAGAAAGATTACCAACAATTATTCTATGACTACTAAAAAAATAGATAAATACTGTACAACATAATTTTGGTGAATTAATACTGACAAATACAAGTGTTGTGTGTTAAGGGGTCATTAGCAATTCATGGAAGCAAGAACATAAAAAATTGGTGCACACATCTTGCCTGCACATTCCATATGAGATGCACCAAAGGTTAGATCTATTAAACACCTTTAGAAACATCTAGGCCACAGCATAGGAGTGAAAATGTAGCAGGGATCCCCATATACACAAGGCTATACATACATTCTAAACCTCAGACTTTGCAGTTCTGTGGCATGGAGCTTATTCAGCGGAACGGGCAGTGTGTTCAGGACCCATTCTAAAACAGCATCATTATCCAGCCTATCATCATGTGATATGATCTCAGCTAGTACAGGAGCAGTTAGTGACTTCTGAGTAGGAAGACAGATGGATCACGCTGCTTCTGAGCAAAACTTCAACTAATACAAACTGTAATTACACTGAAACTATGTACTATGTATATCCTTTTGCTTTCTGTCTCCACAACTCGCTTAGCTTCTCATTTTTGTTTGCACCACAAGAAACAAATTTTAGTTTGCAGCAGAAGATCATGGCAATCCTATACATCTGATTAGAAATGAGCTCAATTGCAAGTAAACTGAAAACATAGATGAAAAAATGAATAGATTTCAACCTCCATTATGAGGAGATCCAAAAGCCAGTCAAGCCTTCTACACATTAAATATGCATGCCTTTAAAAACACTGATGGTTCTAGCAATCTCCTTTCATACGATTTACAGATGAGATTAACTTTAAATCACAGTTCATGCATTTACCAACACCATCTGATATTATTATCATAAATCATGTCACTGGCTGCATGCAGTGGTGCAAGACAGCACTAGCACAAGCCAATAAAACATGCTCCAAAGGCACTGTTCAAGTGCAGTGGAAGGGAGGGAGCAGCAGAAGGCTCACAGAGAACTCTCACGTCTGCCTCCTCTTCACCTTTGTATTCTTATTAAAAGGGTAATTACAGACATCACTCACTAAAAATGTGATTATGCACCGACAAGTGGAACTCCTTGATCTTCCTCCATTTTGCATCTCACAATGAAAATAATAGGAGTACACACCAGATCTGAGGCACAGCTTGGTGGGGAAGGCTAAACAGGCATAACATGTTCATCCCAATGTCAAAACCAAAATACATGTAATAGCCTTAGAAAAGCTGCTCACATAAATCTACAAAGTAGCAAGATGTTCATAATAGTATGGGCATTAATAGCCCCTTTGGCATGTTTTCACTGATATTATTTTCATTGTCTTTCCCCGAGCCACCTGTACAAGAAAATGTGGGCTGGAATGTGAGCCCCACACGGCAGCTGAGACCACAAGAAGCATGTAATTAAAGCTGTCATTTGCATCTCCCTACCACTGCATACAGTAAGAACGAGAGCAGCATAGGAAGAGAGCACAGGTGGAGGGATGTCTCTGGAGACACACTCAGCCATACCTTGCGTCTACGGTCCCTGGATCGATTCCTCTTTTTGATCTTCTCCTCCTCCTTCTCCCTCTGCTCCTGGGCGGCGGCCTCTGCGAGGTCCTTGGTCTTGCGGAGCTGCTTGGCGGCTTGCGCCATGGTGCCACTCTGGTGGTGCTTGTGCTGCTGTCAGCGTGGCTCCAGCCTCCTCTGATGTGGGCCCTGTTCGCTCTTCCCGTGGCCCTCTCCCCGGAGCCCCTTACTCCCTCTCCTCTGAGAGCCAGCACCGCATGTGCTTCAGAGGCAGGGAGCAGAGAGAGAGCAAGGGAGAGAGGACAGAGATGCTACAGCCAGATAGCCTCCAGGACCACAAACAAAGATGCTACAGCTAGTGGTGGGGCTGGTGCTGCTTGTGCCGCGGCTGCTACGCGTACAGTCAGCTTGCACTGCGCTGAATTGGCTCCCCTCCCCCTTCTCTGTATCCTACCTTCCTCCGCTTGTTCCTCTCTCCTCCCTCCTTCCCTCTGCCTGCACAGAGCAGTCACGCAGTGTGCTCATGACGATGGGAATTTGCTGCAGAGCTCATTCACCAATCTGTTTTACATGTCGCTTTTTCTTTTAGTAGATTTGCTTTGTATTGTTTAAACAATAACTGTTGCTATAGCTTACATAACTCATTTATGAAAAAATAGGGCAGCAGTAGTCTCCCAAACATCACGTCTTCCCTTCTTCTGACCATGGCACCTCCCTCCTGAAAACAAGAGACAGATCAGTGAGTGAGCTTGCACAACAGATATGTGCCAGAGGTTCTCATCATCTCTGACAGAAAAGCAATCAGGTGGGACAGTGTGGTACACAGACATAGGAGTTTGTGCCATGAACCATGTATACAATACAACATACACATTTTAACATTGATACACAAGTTTCTCACAGAGATTGAATGTTATTTACAAAGGGTTTCTGGCTTTAGGATGAAATCTCAGTCAATTCCATTAAAGGAGGGTACAAGACATTTATACTAACTGCTTCCAAGCCACATTTCATAGATGTGAATAGGATAAATATGATTAAATAATACTGTGGATTTATAAAACTACTATTTTCACATTACACATAATCATGTGGGGGAAGTCATCCAAAAATCTAGGTTCACAGGAGCATTCAAACTGGTGTCTTGTGGGCTAGAGAAAAATATTGTTGTGTCAGAGCACCATCTGGTGGACCATCATATTACTGCTTCATGAGAACTCTTCGCTTCAACCAATAGCAAACAATGGTTAAACAGGTATTTGTCAAACAACATTCACCACTCAAAAGCCAATGAGAAGACGGGCTTCTAGGTACTACAAATCTAATTAATTACTAACATGAGTAAAATATTACATAATAAATGTAATGTGTTCAA
This sequence comes from Scartelaos histophorus, assembly GCA_000787155.1. Lineage (NCBI taxonomy): Eukaryota > Metazoa > Chordata > Actinopteri > Gobiiformes > Gobiidae > Scartelaos > Scartelaos histophorus. The sequence continues at coordinate 13,016 of JACN01023901.1, read as the reverse complement.
ATCTATTTATCTGTTGTTTAAATCCAAATCTATCACACACAATCAGCATGCCAACTGTTTGTGTATGCATAATTAAAGAAACAGAACTGACCCATACCACTGGTCTCAAGTGCAATCCTCTTTCTGGATGATGACAGTCTCTGTCTTTACCTATGGTACTGTCTTTCCTTCAAAAACACTCTGGACTCTCACACACACACAAAACATAGCAAAAACAAAAAGCACTTGTCATTGTCAGTTGTACTTGTTATAATATATTTCATAAAATGTGTGTGTTTTTTCACCCAGATTTTACAAAAAGACAACTCATCTGAGATATGTCGTTACATGTTGCTCCAACAAGACAATTCCACTTACAGACTTTCACCTGTAGATGTCAGTAAAAGTCTGGCAGATAAGTTTGACACTGGTACTGAAACTCTGCACTAATTCTATATTTAAGATGTGATTGTATTAGACTATTAGTAAAGTGATTGCCAGATCAAATAAAAAACTGACAAAGCTTTCCCTCAAGTCAAAACTTTCAAAGTCATGCGCAATTAACACATCAGTTAAAATATCCTACGAGCAGATGGCTAAATTTGTCAGAGAAATTGATTTATCTAGTGCCGAAATGAATGACTAAAATCTCTTTATGTAAAAGCATGCTGTGAATGGGCAATGTTTTCATTAGAAACCATTTATCACTTGAATTGTGTATGCTCAAGTTGCTCTGAGGGCATTACAACACTGGGGGGCGACAGTCTGTTGGCAGACTCCCAGAAATAATCACAGAGTCACTCCTGTGCGAGCCAAGATACCACTACTGCAGAGGCGCTTCCTGTCAGGAGAAGAATAACGCTAACATTCTCGCTTTGTCTAAAACACTGATGAGAGACTAGCTCACTCTGCACTTCTGTATCTCTCATTACACTGTCCTTTTCCACTGTCAAATCCTCTGGTGATGGGATAATTAGCACTAGAAAAATATTTAACAGCATCTCTTGATAGCTCACTAACCTGTTTGTGTCATCGACCTCTGCCATGGTCTGCGCCAGTGCCTCATGCCAGACACACTGGGCATCCCCAAACGCTGTGTGTTTTTCCTGTGCTACTGCCGGGAATCTGCTGACCTCTGGAGTTGGATTACCTGGCACGACCTGACGGCACTGAAGAGCGTTTGAGGACAAGACTTATGATGTCCATCGACTGCATGCTTTTCTTTTACACCACTTAGTAAATGTGATTGTTTTGTAGAGGTCCTGCAAAACATTGCAGCATTAGGAAGTACAAGGTGGCAGATGTTTATTGTCACATCAAGAATGTTCAGAAAGTCTGCTTTAGTAAGATATTTAATTTTGCTGTTATGATTATCTGGTCATTTAGACCTAGATGTTAAAGATAATAAACTACATGTTTTAAATGAGCAATTTACAAAGTGATTAACGTTAATGAAGACTTTCAAAAGAAACCAATGAACCTGTATAAGGTGTTAGTGAAGTGAATATGGTCATTTCTGAAATTAGCAGAAGAGAATCACTAAATCAAAGCATAAGAGCTGCTTTTTGAGGTTGAACCATCAAATATCAAATATCAATATTAAAAGTGTGCTCTCTGAAAACTGATTTAATTTCATTTGTTTTGATATAAAAAGTTCCTCTTTTGAGATTCATAAATATGTTTGCATTATGTTTATAGGCCAAAATGGTCCTGCTGTCCCGTCGCCCACACTGCAGAGACAGGGGTACTGAGTGCTCAAAGCAGGCGAGGGAGGGGGGCACATTTTTGGAAAGAGGAAAGTGAGCTGCACTGCAGCAACTGGGCGTTGGCTCATAACGAAAGGAGATGAGCAAGGCAAAGAAACTAAAAGATCTGGTAAGACATGGAGGGAAGAAGAAAACACACCAATATAACCTAATATTGTATCTCAGATAACTTTGTTCTCAATGTTTGGAAATTTCAGCTCATCTGATTGTTTCTACTCTTTACTTTTACAAACAATAATGACAATAACAATATATATTGGCCATAGAAAAATAATACAAATAAGAAGAAATAAAATTCACATTTTGTGGAGATATTTGAAATATTTAATTAAACATTGTTCTTTGAGATGCATATTTTTTTTCTTGTAAGCATTATCCTGCATTTGACATTTAAAATGAATTCTACTGGGTGTTTCCATCCTCCCCTGTTCAATGGCCTCACTGGCCTGGGCATCTGATTTCTTATAGCTCGCTCTCTTTCCAGGGGTCATCAAGTTCAACTCTTAAAAACTGTCCTGCTGATCTATTCTTTCACCAATCTGAAATGAGCATAAAGAAGTACTGATGCTAACATTATTTCTAAAGCCAGAAGTCTTTATATTTTTTCTTTTTAAATTCTACTATAAAGTCAAAAGTGTATTGCTGTCTGTAATATCAATTAGTAATACTGGGAGTGCAACCAGTGTATAATTCAGAGCTTGTGCTTTGGCTAGGTCTAACGGCCAAGTAAGGACACGAGCGGCCAGCCAGTCATTATAGAAATTTGGAGCCCAGCTCTGGTATAGTCATAATGTGCAAGCCAGCAGCCTGGTTATCGCTGCAAGAAGGGCCATATAATATTTACCGCTGTAAGCATTTCCGGCATGACTGTCTTACCTGTTACTTTCCTCCAGTCTGTAAACTGGTAGTTTACCACCTGCTTTGTCACGTTCTCATTGGTTTTCCTCCTCTCCTCTGCTTTGGCCTGGGAATTGCTGTGTGAGCGGGGAGGATATTTGCTGCAGATGGGAGTAATTAATAATGCTGCTTTAGGTATCGGGAGAGCTGTGCTCACTTTTAACCAAGAGAAGACCTGCAAGAAGAATATAAACATTTTAAACTGCAAAAGTTTTGGGAGATGGCAGACTTCGCAGAAGAAATATATGCCTATTGCCTACAATTTCCTATACTTAACTGAATTGAATTTGGTGCATGGGGATATTAGCCTAATACTACTATCTAGGACTCCAAATGACTACAGACTAAATTATAGTTTCCATTTTGGAGGAAAGTGTTTTTTCTTCAACTCAGAACATTTGGCATTATTAAATTATGAGCAAGGAATTTCTCCCAGGAATAAAGATGTAATATTATTTTGAGACTGCCTTTGTTTATTTCTGTATTTTGGTTTCATAAAGTAGCCTCTTCTACAAGCTACAAAGTATTTAAACTTACATTTTTATATGCCCTATATTGGCTGGAATTGTGTCTATACAAGTTTAGCGCACAAACTTCTCTTCAATGTAAAACACTCTGCAGTAGCCAATACTACAAAATGCTTTTCCTCATATTTTGCTGGGTTAGGCCTTAGGAAGGGAATTGTTTTGCAGTAACCACCATAGAACTATAATAGAATCTAAAATAAACACTTTTTATTGTAGCTCCGAGGTAATCACGTTTGTTTGAGTGGCTGCTAGCTAGCGCACATTACAGAAATAAAAATACTAAACAAGTGACGAAAAGAAAAATATATTTATCTGAAATTACTTACGTCTTATGTGGGATATTAAAGAAGGCAAAACACAGAAATTACACAAAATAATCGATATTATTTCATTTTGTTGGACTACACAATACAATAACACAATAACGCGTTGAGCTAACTTCACTGACAGCAGGATTGTAGGAAATGTAAGTACTCAACATTTTATTTGGTTAATATTTGCCCTAGAATTTTAATAGAACAAGTGATTATATTTGCAAAGTTAAGATAATTGTCATAATAGGCTAAACTCAATAAAAAAAAATAAAATAAAAAAAATAAAAATGACCACTTTCAGTATAATAATTAATTTACCCATTTGCTCAACATTAGGGCCACTATGCACTGATCCTAGTAGAGATTGAACCCCAACCTCAAGACAGTCATCAAAATTCCCCTGCCCATTTCTCCAGTCTAGACTCTGACGTCGTCTAGTATGTGAGTATGGTGGAGTATGATGTAAAAATGTGGTTTCTTTCTCCTGTGATGTGTGTAATTCACTCTCACACAGGGTTGACAACATCAGCGACACAGGAGAAGGTAATTTCAAACACTAGACACCTGATATGATGGGCCCAATGTAAAACAATACTGTAAAACCAAGCAAATGTTGGGGTTTACGTCTATTTGCAGAACCAGCACCATCAACGCACAGGGCCAATTGAAAAAGTGAGTTTATCATTAAGAAAAAATATAACCTACTTCTACCTTTTAGCCTTAGCTAAAAACTAAAACTAGCCTAAAACTAGACTAAAATAGAAGTATTGTCTTTATTGCACTGAAAAATGTAGATAAACACAGATCCTTACTGGGTTTGCATATTGCCGGGCTCCTTGTGTTTATTTTCATGCAAATATTGTTTCTTTGGTTATAATTTTCTACAATAGGCATATCACACAAGACTTATCAATCTCCTGGTATGTATGTATTGTTTTAACTTTTTATTTCCATGGAATAATGCAGGGGCGGGACATGCTACCTCCCAAAAGTCAAAAAGTTGCATACCGTACCTATAAATAAAAGATGAGCCCATGTAAAGGGCAAAATATATTAGCACAATAGAAAAATAACTCATTGTTCTTTGTCAGTGATCTGTTGTTCAGTGTGCTACATTTACACCAACCTTTAAAATCTTGGTTGCTTAAATGAGGTATAGTTGGTGCACTGAAATGCAGCGTTTTTGACTGCACCAGACCTGCTTGTGTGCTGAAATACTTTTAAATATTGATGAGCTCGCTGGCTAAACCTTGGAACGGAGCGGTCTTGGGGTGAGCATTATCGTGAATACATCATAGCCCCTCCGGTCAGAGAAGATAAGGGGAGAGGGGGTATAGGTATGTCCAACGTGTAATTCTTTACTGTCCTGCATATTAATGTCATTGTAGGATTGTCAAAAGTGAAAATCAGATAATAATCAATACTAAAAATCTGAAATAGATACTAATTTAACAAGTACTGATACTGGAAAAATCCTGCAAACATGACAAAATTTGACCTTTTTCAAAGAGTTTTAGAGTAATCTTGAATTTTATCGTGCTCATTCTATTCGAATGTCTTTTTTTTTTCTTGTAGCATCAGAATTTGTATTGAGTTTTTTCCTTAGTACCATGACAAAATCAGAATCAAACCAAGTCTACATCAAATTTAGAGCTAAGATCAAACCAGGCCCAAACTGGCATAAGTGTCAATATATTCAAGAGACTATTTAACTTCATTTACCTTTATGTTACCATATACTTACCATAAACAGATGTTTCTTTTGCACTGCCCATTGCATTATTCATGATCTATATAGAATTTACAAAAAAATGAAATGTACTGATGTATCAAAATATGCTTTAGATGATTGATTTTGTTCTATGTTTTCCCCTTTTAGTCCATTAAATCTGTAATGTTGAAGCTAACGTGTCACTTTTCCCGCTTTTTGCAGACAGCTGCTTACAGTGAGCAGCGTCTTTCCTCAGCTCGTGTCAGTCTCATACAATATGCAGTGTTCCAGCTTAGTCATTGCCATTCAGCGGTCAGGCTTGCGTGACTTTGTGCTCTATGACCCAATCTGAAGGACAGACTACTCAACTGCAGTGTCCAACACCACTACAAATAGAGCAGATATTGTACTGTAAGTAAAACTATATGGCCAGATAAAACTCATTGTATAAAAGTGAAGTCATTGTGCCTGAGGCTTTGATTTAGGTGTGACTTGATTACAACATCTTTGTCTGATTTTTTAATTTTTTTATTTCATTCATAAAGCATAAAAAGACATCAGCTGTGTCATAACATCCAAATGCAAGAAATGAATGAAAAGAAGCAGAAAGAATAGTTATCTTATGTTATCTGCCCCCTCTTTCCTTTTCTAGACAATACACCAACGTTTCCCTTTTAAAATGGGATCAATAAGTCTTAGTTGTGAATCATTACTAGCATAACCCAAAGAATTAGACCACAGTCCTTTACTCGATTTCAGTGCAGACATCATGAAAAAACAACTGTTAACATCAAAGTCTTTCTTTTTCCATCTATACGTTTTTTTGGCACGATTTGGCAGAAGATTCACCAACATCACTTTCATGTGCATGAAACATCAGAATTGCTTTCACTGTCAAATTCAGGGCCAAAGTCATTAACATCATCTTCAAGTTGCTCTAATATTTGGTTTACACTGAACTTTCTCTATTCTTTTCCTTGTGCTGAAAAGGGAGTGGCCATATTCACTGAAAAGATAATAGGTATTAACTTTATTCATCTCTGCCTTCTATTATCTCAGTAACTTACTAAAATATATCCACAGACACTTGGTATTGAATGAAATCAATCAATAGAATACAGACCCCTTTATATAGTAATGTATGTACATGGCCTCTATACGTACACAGTAGCCAATACACTATTTATACTATTTATATATACTATTATAATATTTATATTTATATATACTATTATAATATTTATATACTCTATTTATATATAGCATCATACATTTTTATTAATTGTTACATTATATCTAGAAATTAATTTATTTCAAGACTTTAGCCAAATACAGGACTGTCACCATTCTCCATCTACAAAGTCACTCAATGAACCAAAGGGTCATTTTTGACCAGTCATTTTTTGAGCTTGCTCAGAGTTGCTAATTTATCAAAAATGGATATAAAAAGTACTTCTAAGCATTGTGTAGGCTAATACTAAATAGATCAACACAAATGACACAATTTTACCTACCGCCTACCGACCTACCCACCATTGTGTCAGTTCATTATTCATCCACTAGGGGACTCTACGCAGGGGCCAGAAGTGGCACTCTGGGCTTTTGAGGTAAAAAATGTTTTTGGTTCATTTTGGGTAGCAGCAGTTAAGAGCGGTCAAGTCTGACCCCGTGGGTTCTCCAGGGTTAAGCAAAGGATCTTGTAATCTGAGTCCATATGTCCATGAGACTTTTGACAATACAGTATCACAAGATACTTTTTTATTGTTACATCCTTAGTAAGACTACAGCACAAAGCTTTCCACAATCCTAAAGTAAAGCCTTACTTATCAGCTCCGTATTATTATAAGTTAGACAGTGGGCTCAATAAGAAGCCCAGGGGTGTAACTGCTTTAATCAGCTTTCTTTAGTGAAGTCTGGCCGCCACTGAAGCATAGAGTAAAGTGGAATTGTGCTGCAAAACTACTGTGCACATTATATATTGAGATGATTGGAAAAGGAGGGGGTCTGCGGATGATTTTTTTCCATGTGAAGAAGAGGGTAACTTCACTGGGGGAATAGTTAAGCACAGAGCTGACGCAAGACTTCCACAATAGTGTGTCAGTGGCATAAGGGGAGCACCTAGCTGTCTAAATATTGATTCACAATGTTGAATTTAAGAAGAGAAAATGTGTGAATGTGCAGTTAATGTTGTAGTTTTTGGAATATAGATTGGTGATTGGCAGAGCTCCAAGAAAAGAAAATGGTTCTTTTAGTAATACTACTGATCCATTGCCTAATATTTTAAAGGCGCTCTATTCTGTAACTTTTCTCTCTCTGTCTGTCTCCATAGTGATGTTATTGCTTTGCCTGGAATGTTCCCCAGTGAAGAATGAAACATGTCTATCTCCTCAGATGTTCGATGAGATAACACAGCTCTTTGTGGGGATCTACAATATGTCTATTTAAGCTGTAAAAACGTCTAAATGAATCAATGCAAGATAATGCAATACTGTGAAACATTCCAGGCAAAGCACTAACTTCTTCATGGAGACAGGAGGTGATGGAGTGGCCATCAGAAAAGTTACACAGTGCTTCTTTAAAGATGTGCTTTCAAATTGCAATTGAAGAACACAAGGCGATGTGTTCTTGAACTTGGAAACCAGTGCTTTGGGGCTTTACAGCTGCATTATGTAACTCTTCTGGTAGAGAGCCTGTCAAATGGTTTTCTCCATGGAGATGTTATTGGTTTGTCTGGAATGTTTCATAGTATAGCATTAAACCTTTCTATCTAAATCTATATACCAGATCAAGATACAGGTCAGATTTGTGATGAGGCAAACCCACTCAGTCAGAATGCTGTTTTTCTAGGTATTTTTGCACTATAAAACCATGCGGAATTAAATAAATGAAATGAAAGGCTGTTTAAAGTCAGTGTGTAACATTCCAGAAAGAGCAATGACATATCCATAGAAACAAGTAGGTGACAGACGCCCAGCCAAAAAGTTGCATCGTGCACCTTTAAATGGTCCAAAGTGTCCTGCATATGTCTGCACGTGTCTCTGTTGCTTAAGTGCTTAAAACACTCCACCCAAGTGATGTCATGAGGTGCCTTCAAAGCCGTGAAGATGAGACACTTTATTACACAGGAGTAATGAGCCCCATCTAGCAGCAGGGTCATTAAAAAATAATGAATCAATGAGTGTTTGTGCTGGAACACTGTGGTAATTTACATTATTATGTTTAACAAAGTTGCATATTTTAAAAAATGAGAATAAGAAAAACTAAAACAAACAAAAAGAGATAAATACCTACCAGCTACTCTATCAGTCAAACACTTGTACACACTTTTTTTGATTATTCCCAGTGTAGCTCCTCACCGAAGGCATCAAAACTATGAATTGACACATATGGAATGCAGCAAACAAAAATAAGCTAAAAATACTAGTTTTAGATTTAAAATTGTAAAAATATTCACCCTTTGCTTTGAACCCTGCTTTGCATTGTTAGTGTTTCTTAAGGCAGCACAACTGTGAAGGGAGAAGCTCTTTGAGAGAAGGCCAAAGGTTTGCAGAGCTGTCGACAAAGCAAAAAGAGGCTACTTTGAGGATTGGAATATAAAGAAAATACTTCACTGAGTTTTTAAACAATTTTTTTTTCTTTGCTACATAATTCCATGTATTTTGCATAATAATATATTTAATGCCGTCTTTGTGTATTTTTAGCAAGAAAATAGGAAAAAACTAAAGAAACGAGAGGGTATGTATTGTGGAAAAAAATATATATCTTTCTCTTGAAGAAAAGGCCCCTGAGCTCTGAGTATTTATACAGAAATATAAGTTACATATCAAAGCAGAGTGACACTTTAACAGACTTCCTAATCCAATTCACTTACATTTGAGGAGCTAAAACAACTAAGGACTTCCTGAGGGTGGAGACACCTGTGTCTGCTGAGCCTTTACAGATGTTAATCACAGGTAGAATTAACTTTCATTTACACAAAGGCAGATAGAGATAATGTAAATTTCCACAATGTAAATTTCCATCACAGTATGCACAAAGTTTTGCCTTTTAATGTATATGAAATTTACCATTTATATGTTAAATTTGATTTGAAAATATAGTAAATAGATTGAAAAAGAGAGAAAAAATAAGTATATTGTAAAAGTCCATACCAATATTACTTATCTATTCACCGGGAATCCAAACTGTTTTAGAACTATGAAAATTGACACTTAGATAAATTCGATAGGTTTAACAAAGCACTTAAATGAATTAAATCATACAAATAAAAATTAAAAGAAAATGGAATTTGCAAGTCACATTATCTATACTTGTATATAAGGTCAGCACATGCCACAAAGCCAAGCGCGCCTTTGCAGCTCATTCCATTAGTAAGCACACAACGAGGTACTAATGCACCGAGGTCCCAGAGGCCCAGCGCAAGGTCAGTGCTGATGAATGCCCATACAGTGACAGTATGGGACAATAACACAAATCCTGGATATGGTCCCACTCAGACAATAAGAAACCATCTCAGAATACTAAAGAGCAGCTCTGAGTCACCAGCAGCCCACACAGAGACCATTACCTTCTGTGCAAATATATCCAGCCCTCCATCACCTCCGGCTATCCTCAATACCACGCTAACTGTACAATGATGAGACTGAGAGCAAATAGAAACAGGTTTAGTCAGCCTCTTAGAGAGTAGAGAGGCGATCCAAAAATACTTTCAAATGCATTGGGTAAATGTTGTTAGCCCAAATGAGCCTAGGTTTAAAACAATTGCGAAGTGCTGCTGTATAAACCAATTTGGCCGTGCATCTGCAAAGGTCCTATACGGTGCAAAATTGACTCTTGTGAGCTTTTAGTCAGGCTAAAATGTTGTTACCTCATCAAAAACATACCTGTTGTGTTTTGTTCCATTCACATGTTTGTCTGTCTACATCTCCCATGTTTGCAGCTACTTTTTTACCTTTTGTTCAGTGGAGACAGGTCATTTTGGGACTGAAATTATGCAAGTGATTCTAGTGAAGGTGTATGGAGTTGGAGTTGGAGCATTTCTTGGTGCAACAGAGCACTTTTCTTTTGAGAGAAGAGCCTAAATATGCAGAGTTTGTGTTGAACATATGTGAATGAAACGAAACACAACTCTAGCTGTGTTTTTAATGAGGAAACAACATTATAACAGATCAGAAAGTGCCATATGGGCCCTTTAACTGGGTATATTAGACATTTTTTTAAACCTCAGCAGTCATCTTTCATTTCCGGTCTTAAAATAATGTATAATGTTTGTATTTTTGTACTTTAATGAGCTGCCTGCAGACAACAGATGGCATCTCCGGCATATTTACGCTTTCATTACAGATGTTCATTAATATGCAAATAAATACACAAAGAAATAAAAGCAATTAAAATGTGAAAACTAAATCGCGTGTATATCAATTAAGCCTGAAATCAATAACTGCGAGATGTACACAGGAGATGCTTTGTAGTGCAATTCAAGAGCTGAAATGATGGGAAGAGCTGACGGTGATGTCTGGAAACAAGAAAGAGCTCTCCCCTCATGACATCAGTTGGTGGAATAAAATGTTTGGAGCTAATGGGATAAAATAACTCTGCAGTGCGGCTTGTTGATGTTGGTCCATTCAGAATGTGCCGTCTGCGTGCTGCGATTTGTTTATTGAACTTTATTTGTATAAGACTATTTGCATAAGATTATCTCTTTAGATAATTACACAAGATAATTACCTTTAAAAGTAATGGTTATACAAAGGCTCTAACATTTGAGTGAAAAGTTACTGAAATTCTTCTGTAATGTGGTTAGTTTCTATTGAAAGAGATTTTGCATATATATACTCTGCTATTTCTGATCCATGTTATAATGTTTCCTCATTGAAAACACACCTGAAGTTGTGTACTCAAAAATACTCTGTTCCACCTTGTGATGTCATTCAGTAATACAGGAAGTGCTCCACTGTGTTTTTAAACTCCATACACTTTCAATTGAATCATTTGGATCATTTCAGGCCTGACATTTCTTATCTCTACTGAACAAAAGGTAAAAGGCTCCGTTAAGCTTAAAACTGCCACTTCATGACATCACGAGGTGGAACAGAGCGTGTAGATAGTCTAATAATAAATGATTACTCAAACATGTGTGAATGAAACAAAACACAACTACATGTTTTTGAGGTGGAAACAACCTTCTAACATGGTTTAAAGCTCACAAGAGTCAATTTTCTGTAATATTGGACCTTTATTTAAGAGTAGAGTGACCAATATTGGCTAATGAATATCTCAATAATAACTTGAATAATAATTTTTGAACATAAATGAGGTAAAATGTGTCTTGGTTGAGGTTCAAATACCACACCAAATGGAATGTGAATATACCATAAAATGAACCATGAAGGGCAGTAAATGTCTCTTAATCTTCTTGTCTGGAAGGTTACACAAGACTTTTCTGTCTCTTTTGGAGGTATACTTGACATTTTAATTTTCCACGTCTCTAAAACAAATCAATTTATGCCCCACCTCTACTTAAAGGTCCTGTATTATGCAAAATCGATTCTAATGATATTAAATATGTGTTTCATTTACACATATTTGAGTAACCATTTATTATTAATCTGTGTACATCTCCAAGCCTCAAAATCCTCCGTTCCTCCTTGTGACATCACGAAGTGGCAGATTTCAAGTTTTACCTTTGTTAAGTTGAGATAGGCAATTCCAGCTCTGAATTTATCCAAATGATGTGTTTTTACTTTGTGAAGTCAGCCTAAATATGCAGGATTTGTGTGTCAAGCAAATGTGTGAATGAAACAAAACATAACTGCAGGTTTTTTTAATACATTTTAAAAATAGCATAAACTCTTAAGAGTATAGAATCCAGTAAATACAAAGAGTTTCTGATAAGGCTTTGTAAGTTATTCAAAACCCTACCTACTTTCTGAGCTATTTCTGTGATGACTTGTTGCATTTGGCAGCTCCCGTCTCTGCACCAGTACTGCAACAACAGCTCGGATTACATAATGAGTATTGAGTGAATGGTTAGAAGCTCCATAGCACACACTGCCTAGAGCTTTTCCTATACGCTTTTATCCTTTTATGCTTTATAGAAATGTTAGGACTGTACAGTTATTCTGCGGTTGAGACTCTGCAGCAGTCTCTCTGTGCACCCTACTGTGTTTCAGCGTTTGGAGGAATCCTAGAGTCAGGACAATGCAAAAGCTTAGAAAAGAACATATGGTAGTGGCACATAAATCCAAACAGGTTTATACTGAGAAGTGATGGGGTGAAAAAAATATATCTTAAGATCTGATGGACTATTCAAACAATAAAAAGTGTTACTAAGAAGATAAATGGACCAGGAACATCAAATTAAGCAAAGATAGTGATAGAGTTTCCAAAAAAATCTAGGTAATTTCATTTTGGTCACTGTCCATGTAGCCATGTAACAGTTAATCTTTTGTAATTTTCTTTACCAACCTTCATGCACCACATGGGTCTGTCATTGTACCCTTTCTCTTTTCATATTAATGCATGTGCAACATTTACATAATTATTAAATTTACAGTAATTTTCTTCACTTATTTATTTTGTTTAGCCACTGCTCTTGATTGATCTTGATTGAAAATTAGTTAGTTAAAATTAGTTAATTAGTTGTACTTTATATAACATTTTTACAGATTTAAATATATTAATTTAAAAAAGAGATGTATTTATAACAAGAAATATACAAAAATGATATGACACAATAGCATGGTAATATGATGTAAGTAGCACTGTAAAAATATTTGTATTCATTATTATATTTTATATTATATATATTATTATTATATTA
>JACN01043668.1:0-19998 GCA_000787155.1 Scartelaos histophorus | reverse complement strand
TTGTGGCACTTTTGGTCCTCCATAGACTTGACATACAAATGTTGATTCCGATACCTCAATGATAATATTTAGACATCAGAATGACATTAATAACTTTAAACCATACTGCTTTCTTTTATATTACCATGTGACCTTATATTTGTAATCCCTCAGATAGGCACCATATGGGTCGATGGGCATATAAATTCCTGCAGAAATGATTATTTAGCTTCAATAATAGTTTTAATATTGATTTAGTATTTTCAGTGGTTTTGGCAATCCTAGTATGTACACAATATTTTGCTCCTTTTCAAACAGTGATATTACATTATGGCATATTACATAAAGGTGTTTGTTTTCTATCAATAATGAAATGAAGTGTAAATGCAGAGGTCTGTTCAAGGACACAGGTGAACCTAAAGTGGTGCTCTCTGGTATTCTTCCTCCCATCCTTTTGTGTTCATCGACTCCACTGAGCTGATTCTTACTTTTTATTATTACCAGATTGAAGCTTGGCATCAGGAGGGCTCTTTAGGTGTGCGCTTATACACTGAGAGAGTGGTGCATTCCTTATTCAGCCGTTTGAGTTTGAGAGCATTATCGAGGGAGCTCTCCAAGCCTGAATAAGCCTTTTGTGCTGTTCTGCTGCTCCCTGCTCTGAGCTGCTGTCGGCCGCTCCCAGTGAAGCGCCGATAAAGGCCTTTCCCCAACACTTGTCTACAGCTACACTCTCCCACTGCCTCCCTCAGCCAAACTCCAGATGTCACTCTTTTGTTTTACTCTTTCATTTTTTCAGTAAGTTTTGCTTCAGTTCTTTTTTCAGTTTCCCAAGACTTTGGCAGGTGGTCTGTTTTTGAAAAACCTATCTGTTTTGGTGAGAAGGCACCCGGAACAGTATAGCTGAATAAAATGAATGGGCCCGTATTGCTCTATTTCCTTATTTATTTTATAATGTTTCCTCATCAAAAACATACCTGGAGTTGTGTTTTGTTTCATTCACACATGTTTAACACATAAATCTTACATATTTAGGCTGACTTTTTTTCTCAAACTAAAACACATCACCTTCTGATGTGGTAATACAGGAAGTGCTCCATTGTGTTTTTAAACTCCACACACCTTTACTAGAATCATTTGGATCATTTCAGACTTTCAGGTAACATTGTAATATGGCTTAAAGCTCACAAGAATCAATTCTACATAATATAAGACATTTAACCTTAATGAAACAAATTAAGAAATGTAAATAAATTATGACAAACAAACTAAATTACATACAATTATATACAATTATGTAGTCACAAATACTGGTACATCTCAGTAGCTGTTAAGACATTTAATGTAAATAAACTATAATAATAAAGTAAAACGTGTGAGTGAAGTAAAAATGACAAATCACGTAGCTAGAGTGCTACTAGGCGTTTATTATGGCATGAGGGGAAAAAAGGAGGATTCCAGGAAATATGCCTCAAAGATGACAAAACTTATTTTCACACACAGCAGGTTAGGAAACATATACATATAAATTAAGCCCTCCATTTGTCTCATTATATCCAACACTACATTGATGATCTATAAATAATATTGTATATGACTGTAAGGATTTCAAAATCTTAAAAATGCTTGCAAGTTGAGCCCACATCTGACTTGGTGTTATTGTAAGTCATGTTGTTTTTCCCTTCAGCAATCATCGAAAACATGGCAGAGTTCAGACCAGGACTGTGCACAGAGGCAGCTCAGCAGGGACTCATGCAGTGGCTGCTCAAAAGAATCAAGGTGAGCCTTAGAGCTGCACGTTCTGAACAAGAGCAGCTGAGGAGACCTGGTGGTCGTAAGGGCTTTTGAAAGAGATGGGATGTATTTTAATCTTAAAAAGGCAGATTACCAGAAATCTGGAAAAAAAAAAAAATCACATACAGGCAGTAATAAGTGATGGCTGCAACCGGACATTTTCAAGCTTCAAATAAAGGACAATAATTTAGTGATCAGTGTTTAGAGAAAATAAAACTTAACCAGAAGCTCATAAAAGTCAATTTTGCTCCTATGTAATTGCACGGTAATTGTGGTCTTAATACTTCTGTGTTAGTCTAAAAATGTACTATATGCAGCAACATGTAAATGGTCATTTCACCAAAAATGTTGTTTATTGTTGCTATTGTTAAACATATTTGAACACCTTACCTTATGAAGAAATAAAACTATTTATAGCACACACACTCTGTCCAGGACATTACATGTGGTAATTGGAACTTGGTCTGTTTTCTTTAGGCCAAGATGCCGTTTGACGCTAACAAGCTGTACTGCAGTGAAATCTTGGCTATTCTGCTACAAAACAATGATGGTAAGTGTGCTTTGGGCTTCCCACTGAGGGGCTAATAAAACATAGATAGCCTATTCTTCTTACCTCCATTTTGTCCCTGTGCACATTACGAATCCATCGCCTTTGGTATATTCTTTGTTTTACTCTGTGTCCATTACCTATTGCTTACTTTGGACATCTTTTCTGCTGTTTCCCTGTCTTTTTCTCAGGTGGATGCCTAAATAAAGCTTGTAAATTCTAGCAAAGCCACAGGGCTGTCAGGTCCTTGGACAAGCTCTCATTAATGCTGCAAGCCCCATTGATATTCAGTGAAGGCAAGCTGCTTAACCCTTGTTTGACTGGTGTTTTTTACTGCCTTTGACCATTCACATGTACTGTCCTTGACCTATGAAAACTTAGCAAAAGTGATGTAACCATTAAAAATAACTAATATGAAATATATTAATCAATATAATAATAAATAGGGCATGGGTAGTTCATGGGATTTTCCCAGGGTGTTGAATCATAGCTTCAGTTTTCAAATGCATAGTCTTACTTCACAATACTCAAATGTTCTCCAGTCTGTAGTTAGGAACAATGTGTCAAACAGTTTACTATAATTTGGGTTTGAACAACCAGGCAATACTAGCTACATGATGTGGCTTTCTGCCCTTTTATTTCTAGCTGCTGTTATGTCTCAAATAAAATTATGATTTTTTGTAAATCTTATTACCTATCTGGGAAAGCCAAACTCCATAACACATGATGTAGTACGCAACACATTTGAAAGTTTCTCCTGGGTGCACAAAAATCCATAGCCTAATGTATTTCCTTCTGTTTTTATGGGATAGTTTTTATTTTGAAGAAATGTTTTGTCCTCATCTCACCTCAGCTTCTGTTTCTCCCTTATGACCAATGCATTTGTCACTGTTTAAACTCCTCTTACTTTGTGTTTTTCTACATTTCTCCCATCATGTATCCAGCTAATGCCCCCTCTGCAGTCTCCGCTGTTCTGTAAATGGCTGAAATGTTGGCAGGCATCTCCTCTGAATCTCCCTACTGTCCTGTTATTCAGTTTTTATAGCTCACACTCCTCCTCTGCTTCTTGTCTCCTCTCAAACCAGACACCAGAGAGCTGCTGGGGGAGATGGACGGCATTGATGTGCTGCTGCAGCAACTGTCCGTAAGTCCTTGTGTGGTTTAGACAATCATGCTATTTTTGATTCTATACCACTGTTTCTGTTGAAGTACATTGTTTAAAGGTGCCCTGTGTAAGTTTTTTTTTGAGGGTTTGTCACCTGCTTGTTCTATGGATTTGTCATTGCTCTGCCTGGAATGTTTTGCAGCATGAAATTAAACAGCTCTTCTTTATATTTATTAAATTACACAGGGTTTTATAGCTCAAAATGCTGTGGGGTTGCCTATCCACAGATCTGAAATGTAACTTCACCTGGTTTGGTCTCAATGAAGGTAGAAAGGTTTAATGCCATACTGTCAAACATTCCAGACAAAGCAATAACATCTCCATGGTGAAAAGCATTTGACGGACTCTCTACCAGAAATGTTACACAATGCACCTTTAAAGAGGGGGTGTACTCTGCTATAATGCTATAGTAGTTTCAGTTTATTGTATAACCCTAACCCTGAATCCCCAATCCCCTTGCTAAGTCACCCCCCCTTAGTGTTATCGCAACACAATCAATGTAACGAAACTACTGCACATCACATCTGGTTTGAAAAGTTGTTGTGTGTTGTCTTATTGTATTATTGTCTTGGATTGTGCTTTTATGGAAAATTGTCTTGTACAGGAAGGGTTTGTATATGAGAGATCACAAATTTAGTGAAACATGCATGGATGACATGATAAACCTTCAGGCATGTTTTTGATGAGGGAGCAGAATTATAACGTGGCAGAAAGCAGCAAAACATTTATTTTGCGTAATACCACCTCTTTTGTGTAATTATTGCTCTTTCTCTGGAAACTGTCACTATAACAACAGAAAAAGTTGCAAATGACGTTTATGTGGTCATATATTAATCAGCATTTAATTTTGCAAGTTCTGAAATTATGCCATATTAATTGTAACAAATTTAAATTATTGGACATTTTAGGAAATTCATTATGATGGGCTGTGGTTAACAAAACTTTTATTGACTGCCCTACCAAAACCACCATCAACAGCTTCTTCTTTTTTTATTTATTTATTTATTTATTTATTTTCCAAATAAATGCATTAAAAAAAATGCAGTTCATGCCAAGTTTGTCAAATTACCTATGTTGCTAATAATTGTGCTCCTTAATGTACATTGCACTAAACAGATGTCTAACAGAAAGTCTTAAACATCCTAAACATCCAGTAATTTTGAAGCAAATCAAGTTTATTTATAAAGCAACAATACAACAATAGTGCAAGTATTAAAAAATAAATAAATAAACAACACAGTGAAAATTTGTTTGCTATAACACTGAATGTGTTTATTCAGGTATTCAAGCGTCACAACCCGTCCACAGCGGAGGAGCAGGAGATGATGGAAAACCTGTTTGATGCTCTGTGTTCATGTCTAATGTTGCCAAATAACAGAGACCGTTTCCTCAAAGGCGAGGGGCTTCAGCTCATGAATCTCATGCTCCGGTAAGGCCAACACTTACATTTTAGATATAGCAATATGTACACAACACATAAAACTAGGAATACTGAAACTAATTTATTCCATACACAAAAACCAAAGAGCAGATTTAATCACACAAAAAAAATTCAAAATCTACAATATTGTAAAAAAAAAAATCATGAGCTGTGATACATAAAAAAAATTGCATGAAACTGTTCAATAGTTAGTAGTCAGACTTTGTTATGAGTCATAGAAGTTATTAATTCAACCTTTTATGGCTTAAATCTTATTTTTCAGCCAAAAAGTAGTAGAGCAAAGAATCCCCAAAAATATAGTTCCAGCTTTCACATATTGAGTGATAAGTTGATATAGTAATTTTCGTGACATAATACATAATGACAGGCTCACACATCTAAGGTTATAGCAGAGAGGGTTGTTGATTTACAAAAAAAAGCTAGGTGGATCAAACTCTGTTTCATCAGTATAGCATGTATTCATTTTTAAAAGCAAGACCTTCAAACTGAAAACTCACAAAATAAAGAAAAAGGTAAATTAAATTCAGCTTCAGACTTATATGGTGATACTTTCTGATCTATAATGATGTTATTTCCTCATCAAAAACATACCTGGAGTTATGTTTTGTTTCATTCAGACACACAAAACCTGACCTACATATTTAGGCTTCTCTCAAACAGAAAACACTATTCCACCTTGTGATGTCATGTGGTAACACAGGAAGTACTCCACTGTGTTTTTAAATTCCGTACACCTAGAATTGTTTTAATAATTTCAGTCCTGGAATTGCCAATCTCTACTGAGTTGAATCTAAAATGTAACTGTTAACTTGAAAACTACTGATTCGTGCCATCATAAGGTGGAACAGAGCATTTTGAGCTTTGTACCTGTAGACAGACTAATAATAACCCATTCTTCAAATAAAACACTACTCCAGGTATGTTTTTGAATAGGTAACAACAGTTTCACATGAATAAAAGTTCTCATTAGTAAATTTTCTGTAATATAGGACCTATTTCTCACTAGATTTAGCTGAACTGACTCTGTTGTTCGCAAATATATTTCATGCCCTGCTCCATGTGAAATTGACCACGTGAATGTGCAGTACGTCAGATGTCTATTTTGCCTTCACAAAACACACAGTGCATTGCTGCTTGTGGCCCTTTCAGCCGTCCATCATATTTAATACATCCGTCCAGACAGGCACACTCAGCAGCTGAAATATGTGTCCCTCCTCCCACATAAACACTGTCATCTGTCATTGGTGGGAACAGAGGAAGTGACATGGCACAGACGGCTACATTTCCTGAACCTAGACAAGGAGAGGATGAAGAGGAGGAGGAAGAGGAGGAGGAACAGTTGGCGTCGCTCATCATGCCATCGTTTAATGACAATAAACAGATGAGGATCAGATTTGCACAACACATGCTTCAATTTGGTTCATAATAATGAGCCAGCTTGCAGAGTGATGCAAAATATCTGGGTCTTTTTGGATATTGAAGACTAATTGTAACAGTTGGGTTCATTAATAGTCATTTGTCTCTTTGAAACGAGAAACCGGAAAAGCATATTTTAATAGAATCTATAATAAGTGTCCTGTCTTTCCCCAAATGGATTATATTGAATTATTTGTGTACCACAGCTGCTTCTGTATTTACTTTCCTAAACTAATGTAATCCTTAAAACATGTCTACAATCAAACAAATCCATGTCTTTAACATTTACTCAAGTCAATTCAGCAGGCTCATTCAAATTTGGTATAGCATCCATATCTTTTCATTAATGTAATTGAAGAGGGGATAATTTAATTCTATGGGGTATTATCTGCTAACACATATTCTGTTTTTGTATATTTACACAGTCTCATAGCTAAAAGTAAGGAAGGTTTGAATTAGAGATTGCTAAAATACTCAAACATGCATGAATGAAATCGAAAACCTCTTCAGCATGTTTTCAATTAAATTACAGTTGGTTTTAAAGCTCAAAAATGATCTAGAAAAACGAGCATTTTGACTGTGAGCAGTTGCAGGGGTTGCATCTCCACAGATCTGACCTTAGCCTGGTGTCCGTGAAGATAGAAAGGTTTAATACTATACTGTGAAACATTCCAGAGAAACCAATAACATCTCCATAGAGAAAAGCATTTGAAGGAACCTCCTCCAGAAATGTTAAATAATGCACCTTTTAATTAAAAAAACCGTTTTGTCACATTTGTATTTCTTAATCCTCAGAGAAAAGAAAATGTCCCGAACCAGTGCTCTGAAAGTTCTGGACCATGGAATGATAGGACCAGAGGGTACCGACAACTGCCATAAGTTTGTGGACATTCTGGGCCTGAGAACCATCTTTCCCCTTTTCATGAAAACCCCCAAAAAGATGAAGAAAACTGGGACATCAGAGAAGGAGCATGAAGGTCAGCCATTTTTTGATATCAGATTACTCAGAAGGCCAATCTAATTAATGTGATTATAATGGTTTCCAAGGGGTCAGTCCTGTCTAACTGCCTTCCTTCATGCTGTGGAGTCTCCTCTCAGACACGCTCTAATCTGCTTGTATCACGCTTTGCTGCCTCTGTGTTCTGTCAGTTTATACTATCAGTCCCATCTTGATTGATTTTGTGGGCTCAGCTCCAGAACCTCTTGTCTTTGACTGGAACACAAACAGGAATGGTAGTGAAATGTTGTCTGATGAGGATCACACTTTTTATTGTAAGAAAGCTCAAATATTGGCACAATATATAGATGGCAAGACTTCTGTATTTATAGTTGCCCAGTGACAGACTGACCGAGACATGCTTGCCTTTCTGTTGCATCTTGATCTTTCATCTCTCACTCACACTAGAGCAGGATTCAAAATATCAGTCTTCCTTTTGGATAACCACTACTTGTGGCACAAGTGGTGGTTTAACAATAGCATATGCAATACATCACTTACCCTGTGTATCGCCATATTGTGATAATATCGTATAATGAACCATATATCGAGTAACATATTGAATCATGAGGGTTCCTGCGATTCCGATCCCTAATGTTTTTTCCAATTTTAAAATAAACATTTTTAAAAACACATAATGAAAACAAAAACATTCTACCCTCACCTCTCTCCACACCCACCACACACAAAACTACAAACAACAAATGATGTATCTTTGCAGTAAATGTAGACTAAATAATATGTCTAATAGATTCTGTACTATACTACTAATAAACTATTGGGTATCCATACTGTGTTCACTACAAAGCTGTAGTTGGCTGATATCACAGATCCAGACTGCTCTGGGTGAGTGTCCAAATCCTGTCTTGTTCCATGTCCTGGTTTAACTGTTGGGACAGCTTATCTGGAAGTGCCTTCCTGCTGCTGTTGGAAGAGGTCAAAGGTTAATTTGTCCTGTCCCTTGGAGAGGCACGGCACAATGGTGGACAATTTGTTCTCCACAGCAGGCATGAGGAGTCCACTGAAACTGGGCAGCCTTTAATTAACACAGACATACAGAGAGCGTAGAAAGCCTCTATTTGGAATAATGCTGTTGGACGTAAGAAAGGCAGATGGCAAAAAAAATCTGATACTGTAAAGCAAGAAAATTGATGTTGATAACCTTTTGAAATTAAATATTTTTGAATAAGCAACAGTATATGAACATTACATTAAGCCCAGTTTTATCCTTGTTTTTGTTAAATGTTTATAAAGCAATATATTTTACATCAAAATCACACGATAAATAATGTTTTAGAAAAGTTTTTTGTTTCTTATGTCGTTCTGCTGATACCAGTAAGACCCTGAAAACAGCATTTAAAACTAGATTAAAATGAGACAAGACGTATCCAAATGTGTGATGTAGCTGTTATTTATCTCTCAGGTAACTACAGAACAACTTTGTATAAATAAAAAAATCATACTTTATGAGACTTTCTGGACCACTACAACCACTAAATAGTTTCATTACATCAATTTATACAGTATGTCCAGCCAGGATATTGGCTGAACCAATATTTGGAAGTTGATATTTGATACCAGTATTGGATCTGTGTGTCCCTTTATTTAATGGAACTATGCATATTCTTTGTAATTAACATCTTTAGTTACAGTGCAAAGTGTTGAATTTCCAAATTAATAATAGCATTAATATAATCCCTTATAATCAATTAATCCTGTTATTTGTTGTGACCCAAAAGAAATCCCATCAGACAACAAGCTATCCATGTCTTTCATATGCTAATCAGTGTATGAAAATTGTGTTTCGCAAATGTCCGTAATTTTAAAAAATGCCTTTCTTTCTTTTCAGCCGGTCTGTATAGGATTTCCCATTATCATGCATTGATTGGTCTCGGTGCTATTGGCAGATTGAGACGTGTGTCATAATACACAGAGCAGTCCCTCCCACTCTGTTAGCATGCTAATTGAAAACTCAGCCAATCAAGTGCTCCTCTACAATAACACAATAGCTCTGTAGATTAATTAACTATCAGGCGCTTCAAACATAAGTAATTAGGCTTCACAGACTCCTCCATCCTCCTCTTCCTCTGTCCTCCTCCTCAACATTCTGTCTTTGTGTCTTCTAAATCCTTTTTGTAACTGATGCAGCACAAATAGGCTGGAATTGCCAGAGCACATTAGCATTCAAAACCCTATCTAACTAATAGAGACATTTGCAGTGGACATAAGTGGATCTAATACACCTTTGCATATTATCATCTGATGAATATTCTGCTGTTCACTTTGCTACTTCATCGGTGATACTGATAACTGATACAAAATTAGAAGCGGGTATTTGTTTGTCAGCCTGTCGCTTCAACATTCTGTTTGAATCCAGAAAGGTCTGGATTTGGACCATAGAGCGTGAAAAACCTTTGTCAAAACATGAGATGATCCAACCACAGCTGCTAATTTATATTGCATGTGTCTCACAAATCCATAAGACATCTTCTTCAGAACAAAATATATAACTTCTTTTACCTGAGATAAGTAATAGTTTCTCAGTCCTTGTTGCTTTTTTCTCCTCTGCAATCAGGGAGACAGAGGCTGGCCAAAATTTATGTCAGATTCCTGTGGTACATTCCAGTTATTTGGTAACAGTCATTTTTGAAGTACATGATGATCTGCAATATCTTCATTTGTTCTACACAATACATATTCTAAAGCAGTTATAAAGCAGTTGCACATGGTTCAACAGTCTCTTTTCTGCATGTTCATCTAGCAGTATTAGTAGCAATACCCAAATATATCTAGACAGAGTACAGATGAGGAATATTTACTTTATACAGGAAGTGCCACAAACAATGGATGCACTGATCCAGATCTTTCTTTTCCAATTCCAATGTCGATCTGCCAATACTAGTTTTCAAACAATATTAGGGCAACGAAAGAAAATAGAATTAATTTCCTATAAACAGAAACATTGTATGGTAAAAAGTAATATGTTTTGTATTGTTATTGTTATTGTTTTTTCTGTTTATAGTAACAGTGCAGCTTGGTAAAAATAAAAAAGTTTAACACGAGATGGTTTGGGCCAACTAGTCTCATTACATCCTTTTTTAGTGCCAACAACAATGGTGTGACATAAAAAATGAAATACAAAAAATGGCTGGTTTCCCCAAAAATATATTCACCATTTATTTGTGTCACTATTACCCATCCGTAAATCCTAGTCATCTTACAATGTTGGTCCCTGCTCCCTACCAAAATGTGCATGATTGATTAAAAGACACGGGTTGTGGTTATATTTAGGAAGTTAATGATGCAGGCGGGACCAGAGGAAAACATCTCATTACTAGGCAAAGCAGTGTAGTCACGTGCCCCAACTCCTTCATAAGTGTGCAGTGTTTGTTTGTTTAGTGAGATCGGGCGCAGGGACCGTACAGGGATCAAACATGGAGTCTTTCCTGTTTATTTTAGCACTACACTCACTAACAGCCCTGGGTGTAGTGCTTGGCCTTATCAAGGATGAATGCTAAACCTTGAAATTCTGCTCAGAGCCTTGTAGTGCTGCTGGAACTTTGTGTTTTTGCCTAAAGGGGGAAATTAGACTTGCAAAAGTGAAATGGAGGCTGAAGTAGCCTCAGAAAATACTGCATTGGTCTCTAGTGGTATGTTTGAAACCCTTTTAAGAGAGATCTTGCATGGTAGTGGTGCCATATGCTTTCACGTTACAAACAATACTTATTTAAGAGTAGTTTCCATTTTTATTGTACTTTTTTGGGGAGTATAAGGCAACAATGCAGGTGTGTTCTTTACTAGTGAAAGCAGGAAAAGATTCCGTATACTGCAAGAATCTAGACTTCTCCAATACTATACAAAGATGCAAATCTGGTCACTGATG
This sequence comes from Scartelaos histophorus, assembly GCA_000787155.1. Lineage (NCBI taxonomy): Eukaryota > Metazoa > Chordata > Actinopteri > Gobiiformes > Gobiidae > Scartelaos > Scartelaos histophorus. Next base: position 8,779 of record JACN01043668.1, on the reverse strand, counting down.
AATCTCCTCGAGTTCAGATGGCCGTGATTGACAGAAGAAAGAAAACTATATCACAAGGGCTGAAAAACATTTCTGTAGAATGAATAAGTGAAGCACTAAATACACTGATAGGTGACCAATAAGCTCCTTTTATTTTATATGCCTCACAGAAAAAAAAAATCTTATTGTGTCACGTAATGTTTAATCCTCTGTATAATAAATCTAGAAAGATATCATTATGGACTTGCCAGGCAGCTATTCTTCTAAATGAAGAAAGGAAATGTGGAATGAACCTTGCAAGATTTCATAAAACTATTTTGTGAATACATTGAGATTATTTTACACTTCGGATCTTTTATTTATGATGCAAGATCTCATTTTATTAAGAGCTTTGATTTACTTTTTCATTCTACGTCTTTCATTACGTTCTCCCCGCCTTTCTCTGATAAGATTTAATAGACAGTTACAAAGCGTGACCACAGAGCGTGAAATGAGTGAAGCATTTGAGAAGAGTACTTATCTAAAATTAATGATGAAATGTTCTGTCCATATCTATCTGAGCTGGAGAAACCAAATCAAACCACGTTCTTGTGTTTGATCAAAGGCTACTCCATGGGTCAAGCCCTGCGGCACTAATGGAGACTGTGTTGTCATTATTATTCATATTATTGAGCGATTATTGAGTATTTGTATTCTCAATAACATATCTCAAAGTGCTACAATCAGTTTAATATTAATATGTTCTGCACAATCTTGGTATTGGGTACCAGACAAGCACTTACCCCTGTATAGATAAGCTCTTACTGTATAACTCTGTATAGTGTAAATCAAAGTATCTGGCCAACTGAACTACCACTGCCACTATATTACAAGTTGCAATAACGTTTTGACATTTGACATCAGCAGCTAAAAAGTTACCAGTAGTGCACCTTTAAAAAAGATGGGGTTCAGCTAAATTGAATATTGTGGAATGCAGCTTTTTGGTATAATTCAAGAAGTCTAGTCACTTATAGAAATTATTCAGTTCAACATTTGTGAATTCATCTCTTTCATATTTCATGGGAATTACATGTAAGCAATGGGAAAAGTCTCATGCCCCCATCTAGGAGAATGACATAATCACAGGAAAACCATCAATATCTTAAAAAGGATGTGACATTATGTCTAAGCTGAGGGCAAGAAGCATGCAATAACATTTGATCAAAGCCTGTAACCCCAGTGGCATAATTCAAGATCAGTAACATTCTACAAGAGTCTGGTTTGATTGGGATCTAGATCTACATACAGAGTCATGCTGCATAATCCTATTATTGGTGCGTTTTTGGAGGCAGAGATTTGCTGTGAGATCCCTGTGTAAAGAAGCATCTAATTAACATGGCGTTCACGTTTGGCGTCTCCCTTTGCCAGGGATTGATCATGTTCTGTTCTCTGTAAACACAGGCTCTAATGAAATATGCTGCGGGCCTTCTGATCTATGTATGACAATGTATTTTATATACAATTTTTAATATTGTGGGGCTGAAGTTGAAGGATGCACTAGTTTCAAAACAAGTTGAACATTTCATAGCATTTAAGTGAGTGCTGATCTAACATGATTCTAAAAATTCTGACACATTTACAAGATACAGAATTTGCTGATTGAAACTTAACTGCTATTTGAAGGTTTTTATATTCTATAATACCCCTTTTTAATGTCTAGTATGAGCAGAGCTTCTGAACTAGAATGATTCGAATTCGAGGTGTGCCAGTATATCTGTATGAGCCTGAGATGGACGGTATGGCTTGCCTTGCTCTATACACTTGAGGTCTTATTTAAGTTATTCTAAAAAATGAAATAATTAGCATTAATACGTGCTTATAATTCAGTGACATTTCTGTCTCTCACATTCATAGATGGCTTTGCTGCTGATTGCTCACAGAGGGCCTATCTGTCATTCTCTCTTCTACCTACTGTTCCCCTGCTTCCTTCAGCTGTCAATATCCCAGGCTGGTCATTTGCATGTTAACTGGGTTCTATGGATCCCCTCGAGGCAGAGACGAGGCAAACGGTCGATGATAGCGGGTGATTGAAGGCTAACATTTGTACACACTTAGCTGAATCCTAAAGGCTGTGCAGATGAGAGTGGCCCTGGTGTACTGGTAGTGTTGAACCTTGTTAAAACATGATGTACAGAAAGTGCACATTTGCCTTAGAGCCAGGCCATGTTTTGCCCTGTATTTATGTATGTATTTGACACATGGACATATTTATGTATGTATTTGACATACATGCTAACTTGCAGCTTTCTTCTAAATGTTAATGGTTTAGCTTAGGACTGTGCAAAAAATGTATTCATCATAATTGATTTGTCTGGATGAAACTGATTTTTATTTTCCCCACTTTCTTGCATTGAAAACTGCATTGGAAATTAAATTGGAAATGCACGAAAGGACAAAACTTTCATCCAGTTGACAAAAATAAATCTTTCCTTTGCCGTGGATCCTACCTGAATGACTATCTAGTTCTAGTATTGATTCTAATTTAATTTTTAGTCTATAATATTTCTCTTAATTTTATAACTATCACTGTGGCCCAACTAGTTTTTGTCTTTTTTCTGACATTTTTGTTTTTTTCTTGACCTATCACACAGCTCTGTCCACGTATCTCACTCATAGGTCAAGGTATTTGTGAGTGATAATGGACTATACTGTTGAATATAGAACTATTATGTTTGAAATAGGGCTGCACGATATTGAAAATGAATGCGATATGCGATACGTGTGTCAAGCATTGCGATAACGATATTATTGCGATATTTTCTTTTAACCTAAAAGAAAATGCTTTGTACATTCACATGTTTGCCTCTATGACGTTTACCTGTGTTCCACATGGTTAGAAAACTAAGAATAAGCTCCTGCAAAGTATTAAACTTGTTAGGAGAACAGCCGTAGGCCACAACTTTATTACAGATGTTTTTGCGACTGTACCTGCGTAACATTGGTTGCTGAAGTTTTTGACTGAATAAAATCACTGTATAGCTCCCTGTGGTTGCGTTCGAGGTGGCTGTGTAAGTTCGTCGTGTTTCCTCTCGACGTTGCGATAACTTTCCGGCACGACTTGCACAGCGCTTGCGTCTGTGACACGTCGTCCCGTCTGAAGCCTAAGTCCCAAATTCCGGAGCTGCTGTGCTTTTTAGGCACAAGTTGTTGGCTGTTGTCGTCTTCACTGACTTCTTCATTCCCCGCCATGGTGACTGTAGTGTTTTCCCGTCATGCACTGCGAGTCCACGCGCTCGCTCTAGCTAGCAAAACATTACGTTTAAGGGCGCATCGGAATTGTGAACTCCAGAACGCAATAAACTCACGATTTACACATAAAACAATTAAAAAATATCGCGCATCTTTGCGATGTGGATATCGCACGTGGCATTATCGCGATGACGATATTTTTTCGATATATTGTGCAGCCCTAGTTTGAAATATATAGTGGGTTATGAAGACCAACCTTGCATTACGCTGGATTTATGATAATAGTCACAAACTCAAGTAGTAAACCTGAATCAGTGATTTGAACAGTGATATCTTCAGTGAGATTACAGTAAAATCAATACCTATATAGCATCTTTTCTTTTTTTAAGTTCTGAAAGTCATACGTTTTTCTAAGGAATGTAACAACATTTGGCGCTGTCTCTTCATTTTGTGCTGATAAACGCTCTATAGTCCAGCGTCACAAATGTGGCCTGAGCAGATACTGTTCCATTTTCAGCTCCGTGGACAGAACAGTCCCTCCAGATCAATAGCCCCCGACAGACCGGTGAGGTGGTGACATCAATTACTGCCCGATGAGGATGATAAAGTAGCATCCACTCGGAAATGGCGGTTAGCCTGGTGTCAAAGTGTATGGGAAATACTGCGGTTCACAAGGAATTCTGGAATGATCCAGCACAGGAAACATTTTTTAACATGCTGTGTATTGACTGAGAATGGAAAGGATGGTGATACTGTAATCCTTCTCTCAACATTAACATCATTCGTTGAGTAGTCAGATCCACTGACCCACAGGTTGGTGGTGCAATTCTGGCTTCCACAGATGAATGCTGTTATGTCTTTGGCCCTTTGAGTGCCTTAAAGGTGGAAAAGCACTGTATAAAAATGTGACCATGACCATTTACCATACTCTGTAACATACGTTAGATAGAGGGCCTTATCTGCCTGCGGCTCATTGGTAATTAAAACAGTTATATTTTCTGACGGTGGCTTTATTTCTTGCATGCTTTATTGGCATCTCAGGGTCCCATCTCGTCTTATTGTGTGGTGTGTGTTTGATACCTTTTATTGAGTGATGTGTGTTTGCAGAATGTGTGCAGGTTTAGCAGGTGCTTTAGCTTCGATTCCTTTTGCTCTCGAGTGCTGAGGAAGGACTCTGAGGGTCGTATGGGAGCACACAAAAGCAGCTGACAGCAAACACGACCCCTTTTAAAAAGCAGAAATGGGATTGATTCCTCTATGCCTGTTGCCTAGCAACTGCAAAGCCTTGTTGAGAGAGAATATTGACCTGTTGTTGATAAAGCCCAATTACATTTTCCCTGACTGTGTCTATCCTGAGATTTTACAATGTCATATTGTGCTTCCTCTGTGTACTGTCCATTGTCTCATCTGAATCACTGAAAAATAAATATTAGACTTTACAGTGGCCTTGTGCTATTGAGAGGGGACTATGAATTTCACTCGGGCAGAAAAGGTTTAATAAGGTTACAGATGAGAGCCTTGTTCTCACAAGACAATACTAGAGACTATTCAGTTGTAGCAGCTGTTTTTCAGCCCACATTAAAATACAGTTTGGCTTTGACTAACATGTTTTGTCATTAATTGTCCCACTGCTGTGAGCTCATTTTCACGTGAATGCTAAGGTCTTTCATATTAAAACAGTACTAATGATGGTCTAGTTCTTTTTAATTATTAAGATTTAATTGATCATAATTACTATTACTATTTTTTAGTTTTTACAAATTGTCTTCTTTTTTCTGTAATTTTTGACATTGTTGTATTTTGCACAAGGACTGATCACTGAAAGGAGATGGCTGGCTCTGGGTCTTGAGATAGATAATTAATGTTTCTCCTCACAAACTCCACCGGTGCAGCGACAGCCGATCTCCTACAGAAATGTCACCATGGCATACATATTTATTTACACATTTAGCTGCAACGCTTAAAATGTAATTGATTTCTAAATTTCATTAGTTTGTCTCTGGTTTGTTGTGTGCACTGACTGTAAAGGATCTGGAGCCTGCGTGCTGTAATTACAAATGTTCCAGTGCTAATCGATTTGTTCTTTCACAGAGCGGTGGACTTGTATGAACAATTCCACTTGTGCCCAAAGCCTGACTAATGTTTTTGGATCTGAAATTGAAGCTTGTTTTTTGTTTGTTTTTCCACAGAGCATGTGTGCTCCATCATTTCCTCCATGCTGCGGAACCTCAAGTCTCAACAGAGAAGCAGACTACTCACCAAGTTCACTGAGAATGACTGTGAGAAGGTTTGTATCTGTTCCTATACCGTTTATGATTTCAATTCTTACTATTCTCTTAATGATATAATGGCTGTTGAAGACAATATGAATGAGCCTTTCATAATTAACCTGTTTGTGAATGGTATATATCAGAGTGCTAGTGAAAATGTTTTTTTTTTAAGATTGATGTGGGCAAGGGTAAGAATTCCAGGAGTTTATTTGTGTTAAAATGTAACTACTAAAATAAAGCATTGAAATAAATACTTAAAACAACCGTAATGTATAAAATGATTACACTGCTTTCACTTTGGTGAACTGATAAAAAAATGGTGCCCAAACCATTTCCCTCTACTTTACTTGCAAATACTGAGAGTTCTTCATTCTTTATCAAAGGAGTCTGTATACTAAAGTAAACCTTAATCATTTAGGTCCGGCAAACTTTTTCACATGACTGTATGTCTAAGCACCAGCTACTGCCCATGATGGCGCTACCCTTACTCCCTTTCAGCAGGTTCACTGTGCGCGCTCACACGTTATCATCACTGCTTGTTGGTCACATCACTATTACTATGTCAATCTCCCCTGACGTCTCTCAGCTTCAGAAAGAAATATCAAACCTATCACTGTGCTTGCAGATTCTCTATTTTTATTCTTCTGTATATCTACTACTGGAACACATATGAAATTGTTCTTATATTTCCTCAAGGCCATCTGATAGACTTTTGTTAATGTAGAGGCTGCAGTTCATGTTACTGCTTCTGATGTCTGGTCTTTTTAGTACACAGGTATTGAATGTCCTAAATTTCTAAAGAATAGAAGAGGCACTACTTCCTTTTGGGTCAGATGCTGTCTCCAGTTTTAAACGACAAATCAATTATGACTATATTGTAGGCCCATATTAATGTGCCATGACAACACAGTTTTCCATCCCGTCTCTTACTCTGACTCACTCACTGTCTCTACAGGTTGATCGGCTAATGGAGCTGTACTTTAAATACCTGGAGGCTGTTCAACAGGCTGACAAGAGGATCGAAGGAGAAAAGCATGTAAGATTTTCACTATTCTATACCCTCACCTTCCTCTTTGTCTGTTGTGCCTTCTGCTGTCACGTATCACTGTCAGAGAATACACCCTCAGCTCTAATTGGTCATATGGAGATGACAGAGGAGATGTTGAGTACCAAACAAAAACGGCACAAGACATTTTCTTCACATTTGACTTGAAAGAGACAATAGTTTGACGTGATATTTCTTAATAATATCTGAGGTGACATATTTGCTATTAATGTTTCAGTTGATTGACACTTTCAAGAGAGATTTCATTGGTATTAAACGTGACATGTTCAGTCTGTGCACAATTGTAGTGCACAGTCTTAAGTCAAGATTGAACGATATGGGTTTTTTGCCGATACTGCTATACTGATCATTTTGACTGGTAAGCTTTATTTTTAGGCAGTCTTATTACGTTGGTCTTATGTTGGTCTTATTTTGATAATGGTCCCCCGATCTTGTATTTACTTAATTTAAATTTACTGAAAACTTACACACAGTTTTTTTGTTTTTTTTGTTTGTTTTTTTTACAACAAACTTATTTAGAATGCAGTGTAGTCACATTTTGTGTAGTTACCTCTTCACACTAAAGTGTTTGGATTATGCTTGTGTATTTTTATATGCAGCCGATTGGCCACATCAAACTATTAGGCTGTGCTGGAGATTTAAGGCCGATAGAAAGTGCGTTAAAAAGTACAAATATAAGCCCCTTATATCATCCAACTGATCTCTCTAATCTTAAGTGCACAATAGAAATTTTTCATTACTTTAGATAGAAGACCTAAAATATCCAAAATATTGTGACTATAGCTAGTACTACTGTTTCAAAGAACATTTATTTCATGATAGAGAACATAATTTATAGTCACTTATAAAAACAGGCATCCAAGTTTTTGTAAGATGTTCACACTAAAGCATGACTACAAGATTGATAATGGATAAGTACAGCCATAAAACGTTTAACCTATTATATATGATTGATTTGAAACCCATTTCTCATTGTTGATTCTGTTGTACACGTAGAATAAGTTCATAAGGCTTTGCCTTCGCCCATATCTCTTCAACCTCATTCCCATGACAATGCAGAATTTAATAATAAATTGATTAACCAATAGCGATAGCCCTTTTATTCTGCCCCACTAGTTTTGTTATCTGCCAATAAAATTATTCGAACTGCTCTATGCTTGTTCTTGATAATCCCCAATAGAAAGACCCGGGATGTGGTTCGAATGCCAAGGCTGATAAGACTTCCACACATTCAAAGCTGTGAGCAGGAAGTGACCAGAAACAACATGGCAGCTCCTCTGATAAGAATATGACAGTGGAGATATGTGCGCTCCAGGATCCTATTGAGCTGTCATCGGGTGTCACAGGCTGGAGAGCCACAGTCACAGAGGGCTCTGATAGGCTGATACCAGATAAGTGGACAAGCCCCGGATAATGGCTATAACACAGAGAGGAAAGTGGTCTGGCTAACACATGACAAAAGCTCATAATTGGTGTTTAGCAAGTGGTAGGGTTAGTACACAGTCTATGCAGCATAATAATGCATTGGTCTATAGATACTTTACAGCTGATGTCATCTACATTCCCCGGGGGTGTGATGCTAACTGAAAGCACTACTCTGTTAGAAGCTTTGTGTTGGGTTTTTTTCATGAACTTTCAGACTATATTAAAACATTTTGACAGTTTTTGCTGATGTACGCATTGTGTCACCATGGTAACTGTTGAGCATTCTGACAGTAGAGATACATTTAGAACACCCCCAGCATGATGTCACTGCAAACTATCATTACTGAGCTTTTTGTACATTTCACATTGCATCATTTGTTTACACCACTCTCAGCAGGGACTCAATACAGGTATAGGACAGTGCTATATAAATTTACACCTCAGCAGCAAAGTTAGGAGAGTTTTGGTGTGCTACTGTAGGTTGCCTTTGGGTATTAGTGTATATTTGTGGGCCACACCATGATTTTACAAATGTAATGATTTTTAATACAATGACTTAACTGTGACCTATGTTATTTTCTTTCATTCACATTGTTTAGCTGATCGCCATTGCTCTAGTAGGTTGAAAGATTTTTAATGAATCTTAAAATATAAAAAGTGGTTATGGTGAAGTACTTTCTTACTTGCCTGGGATCCATTATATACTCTTTTTCAGTACATTACAAATATGTGAATCATCCAGTTTTTCAAAGAGGTGTGACTGACAGGTGCATTGGACAATCGGGATACATAGGGGGAAAAAATAAAAAAA